>CM031233.1:386719171-387012669 GCA_018340775.1 Taxus wallichiana var. yunnanensis | reverse complement strand
TGTCAAACCAAAATATGAGGTTCAACCACAAGACATGGGATTAAATCCCTCCTCAAAGACAGGTGAGGCTGCCTGTTTATTGCTAATCTAAAACACAGTAAATAATATATACAATATTCACACTAATCTAACCATTGGGGGTTGGGATGAAATCCCGAAATCCACATTCACACGATTCAAGGATATTGCTTTCGTAAGTGAAATAGGTTAGAAACTGTTACAGTGAAAGAAGCACGGTAGAAAAGAAATGGGAGAAACGTATTTTCTTTCGAGTAAACACAGAGCACGAAATAATCATACGAGTTTTAGATCACAGATATAGTGTCCGAGATAATTAGAAACACTGAGATTCTATGCAAAGAATAGCTTTAAGATCATGAACATAAGAACACTGTCTTAAATAAGATATATTTCACAACACAAAGTCTGTAAAACAATATCAACTTCTATTCTTCAAAATGATTGAAAGAAAACACAAAGTTTTTCTCCTTTCCAATAGCCTCTTAATGCTTCAAAAATTCTCGACCCTTTTGAATGCACAGGCATCCCTTATTTATAACAAAAGAAGCTAGAGATAAAAGCAGACAGATCCTAAAGAGTAGCATGTTAAGCGGAGTTTCGATTTTGCATGACTCTCACGCAGAGATCAAGTCAAAACATGAATTAAAAATATGACAAAACGGAAATAAAAAAGACATGTCAATCTAAAAATAGAAATGACATGGGACGTTGGGACTTAATCCGAATCATCATCTTTTGCTTCTTCTTCTTTCTCCTCCTCAGTGAGGCTGTTTATTCTGAAACTCCTGGAACTTCCGAATAATGCCTTGCATTTCATTCTCATCAGGCGCAGTGGAGTGATCATTCCACATTTCGCAGGTTTCATGAACATCACTGGCAGTGCCGGGAAGTTTCTTCAATCCTTTGCTGAGCTTTCTTAAGGCCTCTAAAGTGTGCTCAATCCTTACAAACTGACCAATGACTTCAAGGTCAAATCCGTGTACAGGTTCATGCTGAATAGATTCCTGAACTTGTTTGAAGAGATCATCTGCTGATAGGATACCTGCGTTCCCAACTGACACCTTTGGACAAATCTTTAGCAATTCTTCTTCCAGATCACTTTTCCCATCGATCAATTTATCCCTTGATTCTCTCAACTTGCTGCAGGCTTCGTTGAGAATCTTTACTCTGAACTTGATGGCCTTGATCAGCTGAAAGTGTTTATCTGTATGTGGAAGAACGCCTTCTTCTACCAAGAGATGTGCTGGTATTTGCTTTAGCACTTGGAGAGCTTCACAAGTCAAATCAATTTGTCCAATTTCTTGAGTGAATTCCTCATCCATCTTCTCTCCTTCCTTCTGAATCTCCCAAAGTGATGAACTTTCACCACGTCTTGAATTACTTCCTTCCCTTGTTGGAGCAACTTTTGGATCCATTCATCAACCACCCTTCCTTTTTTAGCAATCTTCTCAATCGTAGGCACCGATGAGAAATCGAATCCGGCAGATACAGAAGAAGATGGTATGGATTCCAGGGGTGTTGAGAGTTTAATCAAAACCTCTGTCAACTGCTCCACTTTTTCCTTAAGCTCATTTCTGCTGTCCTTTGTTTCTTTCAACTTTTGGCACGGGACGTCTATGGAATCCTTTGCATCTTCTTTGCGCCCCTTTTCTTTGTCACTTTCCTAGAGCCACCACAGTTACAGTAATCAGAAGTTGTTACATCATCTCTAGTTTTGTCGGTGAGGAGTGGCAATCTCTGCGAACTTATCTCTGAAGCATCCACCAAAACCCTTGAAAGCTGTTTTGGGTTTCTTGGCTGATCTCATGGTAGAAGCCTTGAGTGAGCTGAAATCAAAGTGGTAGGGAGTACAATCACTTTCCTCTTCCTCGAGTTTGCTCGAGTAGCCATTGTGGTGTATCGGAGGAAGCGCCAATGTGTATAGCGGTATTCTACTCTCGGGAGAAGATTCTACTATTGGGGGGAACAGCCAACGTGGTAGTAGGTGCAATGAATAGAGGCACGAGGTTGTGGGGAGTGTTGGTGATCACTTGGGTTCCAGCGAGAGAGGGGTGAGCCGGAGAAAATATTGGCCATGCTTGAAGAAGTGGATGGGGAATGAGGAGGCTGAAGTGGTTGTTGAGGGGAGGCAGGCATGATTCGGTTTCCAAAGCCTTGAATGCAAGAGATAAGGTCTCTCCGGTTGAGCAATCAGCAAATGGTGAAGTCAAAGCTAGCTTCCTCCTTCTTCTAAATTAATCTCCCTATTTTGGTGGTGTTGGTGATTACTGGCACAACCACCGTTTGAAGTGGAGAGACAATTGAAGAGATTTGTCTTTCTTTCTTCTTCTTGGGAATCCCGATTTTTATAGACCCCGAGAAGATTCTTTGTCCTTTTTCTTTTGGGAGGGCCCCACCTCCGTTTCAACCAACTTTGGAAACTTGTCATCTTTAAAATTCATGCCCCAAGAAGAGAGCCATTTTTGGTGCGAGCAAGAATGAGAGCCGACCTATCTCGTGATAGAGGCTTTTTTTGCACGACCAATCAATAGGCGGGAAAACGTATCGATCTTCATTAAGCCCATCATAGGACATATCCAACACACTTTCATTGTCAGTTGTGCCATCTGGCAAATCAGAAAGCTCTAGCGTCTGAATCTCATTAATAGTTAACCTACTATTATCTTTTCTGCGAACTGCAACTTCGTTACGCAGATCCACCCAGATATCCTCAATGTCGGGCCTGTGCAGATGTAGGGCTCCATAGGTTCTAAGTACTCCTCGGATGTCAAAACCATCCCGAGACTTCATATGCTTCTTTAATTTCTCCTGGAGTTCACATTCAACATTTTTGGCCTTTGCCACTGTTGAGCAAGTATATCTCCCAATAGAAATTGGGAAGGATACTGCTGCCTTATGCTTGCTCTGTTGGAATTTGTGAAAATCCAATAGTTGTCTGACCAATTCTATTAGTATCAATCTATCCCCTGGATAGCGAGGCAGACGGGAAAGGCTCTCCTGAGTACATGACCGATTCGAAGGTAGGTAAACTTCTTGAAGCTGAAGAAGATACATCCCCATTTAGATACCTCGGTCAAGCTTCGTCGATACCCTTGTCTTTCTTAGCCACAGGTTGGGTGTGAGATGTTCTCGTAGAAAAAGGCGTCATTCACCCTCCTAAAATGATCCTTGGACCCCTTCTTTGTTATTTGAGGATAATACTTATAGACTGGGTTTGTCGTTCTGCTTCCTTTAGTATCCAGTCCGGGATAGCTCCTCATCCCAGCTGCTGCATAGGCCACATATGAGAACATATAAAACTTTCCGGTCGATAAGACCGTCGTCATCTGAGAGTCAATCTCATTACTGATAAGGGTTCCCCAGTCAATCCCTTGCTGGTTCTTCTTGATGGTGACCATAAACTGATACATCCATCCATGAAATAAATTTGATTCCGGCAAGCCAAAAACCCGGCTCAGCAGGGTGATAATGTCATTGATTTCTTGTATGAAATCACATCTAGGAATAGTTCTTGGAAATCTAGATATTACTGGTTTTGCCTTGACCAAGAACTTCTTATTGACATCCTTAATGCAATTTTCCTGGTTACTGTCCCAGGCCTTCTGAGCCGACTTGATGTTTAGGTCCCCATACTCCTCGAAATTAGGTAGTTTCAGGAGATCATCAAAATAAGCTCCATCTAGTTTGATAACTACCTCACCAGCCTGATTCCTTACTGAACGAGAAGCCGAGTCGTAACTAGACGCACAAGCCAAAACAAACTCTGGACATTGGGCAGACATGGGAAAGCCTGCTGCAAGGGGCAAGCCACTGTTAGCCAAAGCCATCATCCATGGGGTTTGAGAAGAACTCTTCACCCTATTCCAAAAGTCGTCCATATCTATGTTGCCAAGTTCAGTATCCCTGATATCATAATTACAATCAATATATGATGGGGATTCTGGTTTCTTAAATTTGTACTTCATCCTGCTAGACTTCTCGGCCTTCTCCTGAGATGGACCAGGGTCCGACATGAAGAATGTGGAGGGAGAAAGACTCGGAACTCAGGTGATGTTGTTCAAACTGGAAATCCCGATTGACTGAATGCGCTGGAAGAAGAGAAGAACCCGACACGCTGAAGAGGATGTCGGAAAACCCTGAGAACCCGACAAGTTTGATCTGTCGGAACTTTGGCAAAGCCCGACACTTGCTTTTGATGACGGAAACAGCGGAAACCCGGCACTCACTTTTGTTAATGGCGGAACGGGAGAAACCCGGCGCCCACTTTTGATGACGGAACTTGGAGATTCCCGACATTTACTGTTGAGGTCGGAATGTTGTGAAACCCCGATACTTCAAGCTTCCTTTATACTCTGGGCCTTTGAATCTGCAAAACAGTCTTCAAAATCCGGGAAACAAAAACAGAGTCTTTCTCGAATTTTCACATATACAACTTCCTTTCTTTTTTGTTATTCATATTCCATACATCATGCATATAATTAAGATTTGGAAGGAACAGCACCAATTGATAATCCCAAAAAGAGAATAAACCCTAAAAACCCAAAACCCTTTCCAAAACAACACAGAAAGAAGAAGGAAGAAAACCTTCAACAAGCGGCAAGAAATTGGGAAGAAAATACGCGCAATCGATTCATAAAAATCAAGAATAAAGAAGGAAGAAAAATACCTTCGATTCGAGCAGGTAAGATCAAAAACAAACGATCCAATCGGGCAATGCGAGTTTGCGGGTTTTGAAAGCGGAAGAGCATGCGAAAAATCCACGAATTAAAAATATGAATGGTAAGAATGACGTGGAAATCGCGTATTTATAAGAAAATTAGTAATAAATACACTTCAGACTCGGCACGTGCCAACTCACCAACCATTCGGCATGAATGCCATGTCGGCATGTTGGAGGGTCGAAAACCCGACACGAAGAGATTTAGTGCATTCGGGTTTGGGTTTCGGAAAACATAGAGCACAAAACATGAAGTGCTTAGGTGCTACATAGCCCCGAAAACCCGAAAACAAAGGATTTAGCGGACTTCGGGAATCGGAGAACATGGCGCATAAAACATGTTTTGGATCATGGATGTTCCGATGCTTTGGGGTTCCGAAAACCCGAATACAAAGGGTCTTCTCAATACAAGGAGTCTCGGGTTTGGAAGTCACGCGACACAAAGCATGTTTTAACTCAAGTATGTTCCGATCGTTGAATTTCGAAAACCCGATTCAAAGGATTTTCTTAATACAAGGTGGGTTTCGGGTTTGGAGGACATAAGACATAAAGCATGTTAAAACTTATGTCAAGTACATTAGTAACACCCGAAAACCCGATTTTTCTCTAAAAGAGGCCAAAATGCAAAATCACTTCGAAAATTTTGTAGGGGTTATCCGATCGTTTTGTCGTGAACTCAAAACGGGGATAACAGCTGGCTCCAGTTGGGGACTTTCTTTGCAATACCAAAGGAAGAGAACTCAGAATCTCTGGTCTTATTTATTAGGCTACGGGGTCAAGGAGAAAACCAAAACAAAACAAAACGAAGAAAGAAAGAAAGAAAACCAAAAGCAAACACACAACAAAAAGCAAAATATGTACAATGCAAGAGAGCATCTTGCATTAATGGTAGAACAACTTTAGATGTTGTCCACTGAAAGGCAAAGGGAGTAACCCTCCATCCAGATATGATAGAAGGAAACTATTTTCACCATTCAACTCGTGGATCTTGAAAGGTCCTTTCCATAAAGAATCAAATTTTCCATGCATTCCTTTCTGTTCTCTCCTTTTATCCCAAAGCAACACCAGGTCTCCAATCTGGAAGTTGCGCTGCTTTGACTTTTTATCGAAAATCTTCTTCACCCTGCTCTGATGATCTGCTATACGATCAACCACCTTAATTCGCTCTTCTTCTAGCACTTTGGTTAGGTACATAACCCTCTTTTCGATAGAATTAGAAAAAGCTACATCTTCAACGCGCTTTCGCCATTGCTATGCAAGGCCGGCAATTCTCTTTGAGATAGGAATTTCAGCATCAATCCCGTATAGCAACGAAAAGGGGACATCCTATGGCTCGCTTTGGAGTGATCCGATCAGCCCACAATGCATCATACAATGCTTTGTGCCATGTCCTCTCGATTTTCTTCTACTAGTTTCGATTATAGTAACTGATTCTTATTCTTTGGACTCGAAACTTGCCCATTGCCACAGGGATAATAGTCGGATGAATGAGCGAGTAATGCCGAATCCATAGCGAATTCGTTAATTCATGTGACGAGAAGTTAGAGGCATTATCCGCTACGATCTTATGAGGCACACCAAATCTGACGATTATGTTTTCTTTCAGGAACTTGCAAACAGCTTCAGAAGTCGCTTGCTTGATTGGTACAGCCTCTACCCACTTGGTAAAATAATCATAGCGATCGGCACATAGTTGTGTCAGCATCGAAGCGAGGATTCAATGTTCGATAAAATCAATCCCCCATTGGCGAAAAGGTTCTTCAATCACCACAGGCTTCAGAGGAAGAGCTGCTAGCTTGGGACGACCAACGAAATGTTGACAAGCTTCACATTTAGACACCCATTCTGCTGAATCCCGGAAAAGAGTAGGCCAATAATACCTAGCCCGTAAGATCTTATATGCTGTTACAGAGGACGAAAAATGTCCTCCGCATGCTAGGCTATGAAAGGATTCTAATAACTTTTCCTGTTGTGATTTATCGACACAACGCAAGAAGACACCATCAATACCTTTCTTGTATATTGCATTATTCCACAAAAGGTATTTTGCAGATCTTAACTTGACGGTCCTCTTCTCTTTTTGATTTAAATGTGGAGGGCATTCACCATAAGTTAAGAAGAAAGCAATGTCCGTGTACCATTCATCGGTCGTACTCACAAAAAGCACCATAGGCAGCTCGGAAGAAGTATCTTGATTCTTCTCACACTCTGCTTCAGCATGATTCTCTGCAATCAATTGACACAGGCCTCTTCCTCGTACCAACTTGGTAGGTTTGATGTCCAAGTCATACTCCTGAACCTTAGCAATCCAAGTACCTCGTTGGCTTCCCAGCTCTTGTTGAGTTAGAATGGATTTAACAGCAGTATCAGGAACGAGAACACGAGTATGAGAATTCAGCACATAGTACCTGAAATGCTTCACCGCTCGCACCACCGCATAAGCATGTTTTTCAATCTGCGACATCTTCAATTCATGCTCTTTCAACGGACAGCTCATGAATGCGATAGGAGCTTCAATGCCTTCTCCATTTTCCTGCATCAGGATCGCTGACACTGTGTGGGCAGAAGCATAGCTATACATGATGAAATCTTTCTTGAAGTCTGGACATACTAAGACAGGAGCACAAGCAACTGCCTTTTTGATTTCTTCAAATGCCAGCTTCCCTTCTGTACTCCATCGAAATGGAATTTTACCTTTCATCATTCCAAGGATATCCTTGGTTTTGTCAGCGAAATCGGGTACAAATCTTCTCAAGAAATTAACCTTTAGAAGAAAGAATGAACTCTGTTTACTTGTGGGCAAGGTAAGGCTCTGAATAGCCTTTACCCTTTCTGGGTCAATTTTAGTTCCTTCTCTGGTCACAATATGACCCAGCAGCTTTCCTTCTGTAACCCCGAACATGGACTTCTTAGGATTCAACGAAATCCCGTGACGTCTGCATCTTAAAAGTACCTGTTCTAAATGACCATAATGATCACTCCGCTTTTTAGAAAAAACGGTCAAGTCATCCAAATACACGACTATGACCTTGCCCATCAGATCTCTGAATGCTAGATCCATAGCCCTCTGAAAAGTAGCTCCGGCGTTGATCAGGCCGAATGGCATCCTCCTGTAAGCAAAGGTACCCCATGGGGTCGTGAAAGCTGTCTTGTGTTGATCTTCTGTGGTTACTTCGACTTGATTATATCCTGAAAACCCGTCGAGCATGGATAACATTTCCGATCCAGTTACAGTTTGTAATACCTGATCCATGATAGGCAAGGGATAGTTATCCTTCAGTGAGGACTGATTTAAGTTACGGAAGTCAACACAAATCCGGATCTCACCATTCTTCTTCCTGACAGGGACAATGTTTGCAATCCAAGTGGAGTGATGGATTGGGAAAATAATTCTAGCATCTAACATCTTCTGAATTTCTGCCAGGATTGTCCCTGAAATCTTCGGATTATAATGTCTTTGCTTCTGTCTATACGGCTTGACATCAGGCTTCAAAGGGATACTGTGCTGTACATCTTTAGGCTTGAAGGATTTCAAATCTGCATAAGACCAGGCCAACACATCGATGTATTTCTTCAAAAGCGAAATGAATCTTACCTTCTCTTCAGGAGAACAACATTTACCGATATTCACCATCCGAGGTTGATCAGATGAACCTAGATTGATTTGATCTACTTCAGAGGAAGAAGCTCCTTCAACTTGCCTTTTGTTTTGGATAAAGCGATCATGTTTGTCAAAATGAGACCCTCCGGGAAACAGGACCTTTTGGTATCTTGTTGCCTTTCAGCTGGATAAATTCACCATCAACCTCTTGATATGGCTCTGAAATAGTTTCACGAAAGGCTGATTCCGAACCTTCAAAATATAGCTCACTGAAATTGTCAGCCTTTTCTAGAAAAGCCAACACCTGTTGATCATCATTGAATACCGCGGTGAGTTGCATTATACGGGACACTAGGCGGTACATAATCTCGATAGAGTATGTGTCTTGCTTGAAGCGAGGATGAGGAAGAAGAAGAGATGCAGATACGGCCAAAGAATCAGCCTTGTCATTATAATCTCTTAAAAGCGCCTTAATAGAAAATGCATCAAAGCATTCTATACTATCCCAAACTTTGTTCTGTAATGCCTCAACCGATCATTTTTCACTGATATATACCCACGACCGATTAACAATCAGCTCCGCATCCCCGAACCTTGAGATTCCGATTCCCTTCTTACGGCCAATTCTAATCCTAATAAGGGGCTTCATATTCGGGTCGTGTTATTAGTATTATCAAATTGCAACTTATAAGGCGATGGGAAAAACTCGGAGCTAGGAGATATAAGAACAACACCACAGACTGATCCGAGAGGTGAGCAGCTACCATCAAATTCGAGCATCCAAATTGCATTGGGATCTTCCTCTTCCACATCTACAATGGGTATCTCGATGCCATGAAATAATTCCCAAAGCTAGCATCTTGAAAAGAATCGAGCCTTAGGATCATCCGATTTAGTCACCAAATACTTTGCTGCATGGTTCGGGATGAAGAACTGTTGAACCCCTTTGAGTCGGGATCTTGGCTTTGGTCCAATCCATACTAATCTCTCCTCCGACATCTTTACAAAATCCTCTACCCAAGAGAATACCATAAGCCCGCAGGATATCAAAGGCTTGGAATAGTCATTTTCACTCTCTTCTCAGGGAAGGCAACAAATGCAAACTGTGCGTCCTTAATTTGACCAATCAGAGGGACTTGTTTAGTTTCCATGGAATAGCACCGTCCATATGACTTAGTCAAAGTAAGCCCAAGGGCATGGGCCACTTTGCGGGCATAACATTATCGAGAGGCCCCGAATCGATGATCACGATTCTTGAGTTTAAACCCATTTATAAGTAGAGACAAATAAAATGGTTCAATCTTTCCTGAGGAAGAAGCAGAGGTCAGATTATTCTGAGGTGTGGGTTGAGTAGGATTTGAAAGGAGACCTTTAGCAGGTGATGGAATGGCCGCTTTACTTCTGATGAACTTGGCCAGCTTTTCAAATTGTTCGGGATTCGACTGAAGGTATTCTGCTTCTGACATTTGAATTTTGGTTCTCTTTGCATGATCAATAATATCGAAAGCAGTGTAAGAAGGAATGATAGTAGGCTCAGTTCTAATTATATGAGCTTGTGCTGGGGCACTGACCTTAGGAGAAGGAGAATAAGGAGCAAATTTGTCTTTTAGTAACCTCTCTTTCGGTTTGCACCGAAATAGGGTACCCCTTTGACTATGGATACGGGGAGGTTCCTTATTCTTCTCCTTAGTATTTTCGAGAGGCTTTACGGGAACTGAGATTGGGACCGAGTGAAACTGAGCAAATGATTGACCATCGGCTCACATTCATCTTCATCATATTCCAAATAACCAATCTTTGGATTCGCCGGTGACTCATCATAAGACTCATCAGCATATCCTGAAGCTTCGAAATCCTCACGGGAATCTTGTTCTTCTGGTTCATCATCTTCTTCAATTATTTCCACTGCTGCATTAACAGGCGGAGCTTCAATTGCTAATCTCGGTTGAGCAGGAGCTAACCGTGGCCTATCTCTGGCAGGTGCACCATTGTTATTAAAATTCCACCTAGGGATATCCCGATATGGAACATTGCTCACCTGCTGAGACACTTGCTTCTTTAAAGCAATCAAATCATTAGCCATTTTTTGAAACATAGGGTCAGTATTACCTTGAGAAGAACCTTGATTTTTGATTTTGGGTATATCTTTCTTGATCCTTCCGGCTAAGATGAGATCATCCTCTATTTCAAGTAGCCGTTGACTGAGCAGTAGCAAATGGGATAACCGACCTTCGTAATAAAAAGCTTATATCAGGAGGTTGAGCATTGATGAAAAAGCATTTTTGGTTTTCCGGAGTCGGTATAGCTATTTCTGGAATTTTCCGGATCAGCTTGTTAAACTTAGCCACGAATTCCCGCATAGGTTCATGCGATTCCTTCTTCATATGAGTGAGCTGAGCTAACAAAGCATGAGAATCTTCAGCTGGTTTAAAACGTGCTTCGAACTTAGTCCGCATGGTAGCCTAGTTTGGGATGCATGCATTTGGAAGGTGATAGAACCATTCAGCTGCTACTCCCTGCAATGTTTCAACGAAGAGTCGAACGGAGACATCTTCGTGGGCTACTCGAGGACACCGCATGCAACAAAGAAAGATGCAATGTGCTCATCAGGATCTGCTTTCCATCATATTTTGTCAATATTTTGTCCAAAATATGAGGTTCAACCACAAGTACATGGGATTAAATCCTCCTCAAAGACAGGTGAGGCTGCCTGTTTATTGCTAATCTAAAACACAGTAAATAATATATACAATATTCACACTAATCTAACCATTGGGGGTTGGGATGAAATCCCGAAATCCACATTCACACGATTCAAGGATATTGCTTTCGTAAGTGAAATAGGTTAGAAAGCTCACATGGTGAAAGAAGCACGGTAGAAAAGAAATGGGAGAAACGTATTTTCTTTCGAGTAAACACAGAGCACGAAATAATCATACGAGTTTTAGATCACAGATATAGTGTCCGAGATAATTAGAAACACTGAGATTCTATGCAAAGAATAGCTTTAAGATCATGAACATAAGAACACTGTCTTAAATAAGATATATTTCACAACACAAAGTCTGCAAAACAATATCAACTTCTATTCTTCAAAAACGATTGAAAGAAAACACAAAGTTTTTCTCCTTTCCAATAGCCTCTTAATGCTTCAAAAATTCTCGACCCTTTTGAATGCACAGGCATCCCTTATTTATAACAAAAGAAGCTAGAGATAAAACAGGACAGATCCTAAAGAGTAGCATGTTAACTGGAGTTTCAGTTTTGCATGACTCTCACGCAGGAGATCAAGTCAAAACATGAATTAAAAATATGATAAAACGGAAATAACAAAGACATGTCAATCTAAAAATAGAAATGACATGGGACGTTGGGAATTAATCCGAATCATCATCTTTTGCTTCTTCTTCTTTCTCCTCCTCCAGCTGAGACTGTTTGTTACGAAACTCCTGGAACTTCCGAATAATGCCTTGCATTTCATTCTCATCAGGCGCAGTGGAATGATCATTCCACATTTCGCAGGTTTCATGAACATCACATCTGGCAGTGCCGGGAAGTTTCTTCAATCCTTTGCTGAGCTTTCTTAAGGCCTCTAAAGTGTGCTCAATCCTTACAAACTGACCAATGACTTCAAGGTCAAATCCGTGTACAGGTTCATGCTGAATAGATTCCTGAACTTGTTTGAAGAGATCATCTGCTGATAGGATACCTGCGTTCCCAACTGACACCTTTGGACAAATCTTTAGCAATTCTTCTTCCAGATCACTTTTCCCATCGATCAATTTATCCCTCGATTCTCTCAACTTGCCGCAGCTTCGTTGAGAATCTTTACTCGAACTTGATGGCCTTGATCACCTGAAAGTGTTTATCGTATGTGGAAGAACGCCTTCTTCTACCAAGAGATGTGTCTTTGGTATTTGCTTTAGCACTTGGAGAGCTTCACAAGTCAAATCAAGTCGTCCAATTTCTTGGTGAATTCCTCATCCATCTTCTCTCCTTCCTTCCTTCTCGAATCTCCCCAAAGACTCGATGAACTTTCACCACGTCTTGAATTACTTCCTTCCTTGTTGGAGCAACTTTTGGATCCATTCATCAACCACCCTTCCTTTTTTAGCAATCTTCTCAATCGTAGGCACCGATGAGAAATCGAATCCGGCAGATACAGAAGAAGATGGTATGGATTCCAGGGGTGTTGAGAGTTTAATCAAAACCTCTGTCAACTGCTCCACTTTTTCCTTAAGCTCATTTCTGCTGTCCTTTGTTTCTTTCAACTTTTGGCACAGGACGTCTATGGAATCCTTTGCATCTTGCTGCGCCCCTTTTGCTGTCACTTTCCCTAGAGCCACCCTGGTTACCTGGTAATCAGCAGCTGTTACATCATCTCTAGTTTTGTCAGCTGAGGGAGTGGCAATCTCTGCGAACTTATCTCCTGAAGCATCCACCAAAACCCTTGAAACTGTTTTGGGTTTCTTGGCTGATCTCGCAGTAGAAGCCTTGAGTGAGCTGAAATCAAAGGCTGGTAGGGGTACAATCACTTTCCTCTTCCTCGGAGTTTGCTCGAGTAGCCATTGTGGTGTATCAGAGGAAACTGCCAATGTTGTAGTAACTGGTATTCTACTCTCAAGGGGAGAAGATTCTACTATTGGAGGGGGAACAACAGCCAACGTGGTAGTAGGTGCAATGAATAGAGGCACAGGTTGTGGGGGAGTGTTGGTGATCACTTGGGTTCCAGCAGAGAGGGGTGAGAGCCCGGAGAAAATATTGGCCATGCTTGAAGAAGTGGATGGGGAATGAGGAGGCTGAAGTGGTTGTTGAGGGGGAGGCACAGATTCAGTTTCCAAAGCCTTGAATGCAAGAGATAAGGTCTCTCCAGTTGAGCAATCAGCAAATGGTGAAGTCAAGAGCTGGCTTCCTCCTTCTTCTAAATTAATCTCCCCTATTTCTGGTGGTGTTGGTGATTCTGGCACAACCACCGTTTGAGCTGGAGAGACAATTGAAGAGATTTGTCTTTCTTTCTTCTTCTTGGGAATCCTGATTTTTATAGACCCCCCAGAAGATTCTTTGTCCTTTTTCTTTTGGGAGGGCCCCACCTCCGTTTCAGCCAACTTTGGAAACTTGTCATCTTTAAAATTCATGCCCCAAGAAGAGAGCCATTTTTTGGTGCGAGCAAGAATGAGAGCCGACCTATCTGTGATAGAGGCTTTTTCGCTGGCCGACCAATCAATAGGTGGGAAAACGTATCGATCTTCATTAAGCCCATCATAGGACATATCCAACACACTTTCATTGTCAGTTGTGCCATCTGGCAAATCAGAAAGCTCTAGCATCTGAATCTCATTAATAGTTAACCTACTATTATCTTTTCTGCGAACTGCAACTTCGTTACGCAGATCCACCCAGATATCCTCAATGTCGGGCCTGTGCAGATGTAGGGCTCCATAGGTTCTAAGTACTCCTCGGATGTCAAAACCATCCCGAGACTTCATATGCTTCTTTAATTTCTCCTGGAGTTCACATTCAACATTTTTGGCCTTTGCCACTGTTGAGCAAGTATATCTCCCAATAGAAATTGGGAAGGATACTGCTGCCTTATGCTTGCTCTGTTGGAATTTGTGAAAATCCAATAGCTGTCTGACCAATTCTATTAGTATCAATCTATCCCCTGGATAGCGAGGCAGACGGAAAGGCTCTCCTGAGTACATGACCATTCGAAGGTAGGTAAACTTCTTGAACTGTAAGAAGATACATCCCCATTTAGATACCTCACCCAAGCTTAAATCCCGATACCCTTGTCTTTCTTAGCCCTGGGTTCAGCCGGCAGATGTTCTCGTAGAAAAAGGCGTCATTCACCCTCCTAAAATGATCCTTGGACCCCTTCTTTGTTATTTGAGGATAATACTTATAGACTGGGTTTGTCGTTCTGCTTCCTTTAGTATCCAGTCCGGGATAGCTCCTCATCCCAGCTGCTGCATAGGCCACATATGAGAACATATAAAACTTTCCGGTCGATAAGACCGTCGTCATCTGAGAGTCAATCTCATTACTGATAAGGGTTCCCCAGTCAATCCCTTGCTGGTTCTTCTTGATGGTGACCATAAACTGATACATCCATCCATGAAATAAATTTGATTCCAAAGAAGCCAAAAACCCGGCTCAGCAGGGTGATAATGTCATTGATTTCTTGTATGAAATCACATCTAGGAATAGTTCTTGGAAATCTAGATATTACTGGTTTTGCCTTGACCAAGAACTTCTTATTGACATCCTTAATGCAATTTTCACAGTTCTTGTCCTGTGCCTTCGAGCCGACTTGATATTTAGGTCCCCATACTCCTCAAAATTAGGTAGTTTCAGGAGATCATCAAAATACGCTCCATCTAGTTTGATGACTACCTCACCATCCTGATTCCTCACGGAACGAGAAGCCGAGTCGTAACTGGACGCACAGGCCAAAACCAATTCTGGACATTGGGCAGACATGGGAAAGCCTGCTGCAAGGGGCAAGCCACTGTTAGCCAAAGCCATCATCCATGGGGTTTGAGAAGAACTCTTCACCCTATTCCAAAAGTCGTCCATATCTATGTTGCCAAGTTCAGTATCCCTGATATCATAATTACAATCAATATATGATGGGGATTCTGGTTTCTTAAATTTGTACTTCATCCTGCTAGACTTCTCGGCCTTCTCCTGAGATGGACCAGGGTCCGACATGAAGAATGTGGAGGGAGAAAGACTCGGAACTCAGGTGATGCTGTTCAAACTGGAAATCCCGATTGACTGAATGCGCTGGAAGAAGAGAAGAACCTGACACGCTGAAGAGGATGTCGGAAAACCCTGAGAACCCGACAAGTTTGATCTGTCGGAACTTTGGCAAAGCCCGACACTTGCTTTTGATGACGGAAACAGGCGGAAACCCGGCACTCACTGTTAATGGCGGACACGGGAGGAAACCCGGCGCCCACTTTTGATGACGGAACTTCGGAGATTCCCGACACTTACTGTTGAGGTCGGAATGTTGAGAAACCCCGATACTTCAAGCTTCCTTTATACTCCGGGCCTTTGAATCTGCAAAACAGTCTTCAAAATCCGGGAAACAAAAACAGAGTCTTTCTCGAATTTTCACATATACAACTTCCTTTCTTTTTTGCTATTCATATTCCATACATCATGCATATAATTAAGATTTGGAAGGAACAGCACCAATTGATAATCCCAAAAAGAGAATAAACCCTAAAAACCCAAAACCCTTTCCAAAACAACACAGAAAGAAGAAGGGAAGAAAACCTTCAACAACTGGCAAGAAATTGGGAAGAAAATACGCGCAATCGATTCATAAAAATCAAGAATAAAGAAGGGAAGAAAAATACCTTCGATTCGAGACAGGTAAGATCAAAAACAAACGATCCAATCGGGCAATGCGAGTTTGCAGGTTTTGAAAGCGGAAGAGCATGCGAAAAATCCATGAATTAAAAATATGAATGGTAAGAATGACGTGGAAATCCGCGTATTTATAAGAAAATTAGTAATAAATACACTTCAGCTCAAGACGTGCCAACTCACCAACCATTCAAAGCATGAATGCCATGTCAGCATGTTGGAGGGGTCCGAAAACCCGACACGAAGAGATTTAGTGCATTCCGGGTTTCGGGTTTCGGAAAACATAGAGCACAAAACATGAAGTGCTTAGGTGCTACATAGCCCCGAAAACCCGAATACAAAGGATTGAGCGGACTTCGGGAATCGGAGAACATGGCGCATAAAACATGTTTTGGATCATGGATGTTCCGATGCTTTGGGGTTCCGAAAACCCGAATACAAAGGGTCTTCTCAATACAGGCGGGTCTGGGTTTCGGAAGTCACTGCGACACAAAGCATGTTTTAACTCAAGTATGTTCCGATGCGTTGAATTTCCGAAAACCCGATTACAAAGGATTTTCTTAATACAAGGCGGGTTTCGGGTTTCGGAGGACATAAGACATAAAGCATGTTAAAACTTATGTCAAGCTGTTAGTAACACCCGAAAACCCGATTTTCTCTAAAAGAGGCCAAAATGCAAAATCACTTCGAAAATTTTGTAGGGGTTATCCGATCGTTTTGTCGTGAACTCAAAACGGGGATAACAGGTAACATTGGGCCAAGTCAAGTGTAAGATAGGTAAAAGAGTCAAACCACCTCGGCCAAGTTATAGAGGAGATGTTCGGGGAACATGAGTTGAGAAATCACATATGCCAAGATTATTTTGAGCCAACACGTTCCTAATGAAAGATAAACAAATTGACTCATGAGTATGAGGTCGGTATAGAGGAGAAATATCTTGTAGTAGTTCAACAAGTTTGTAGTGTGGGAGTTACCTCGACCATGACATAACTTGTAAACACTCACCAAGATCACTTGTCAAACTTAGCCGGGATGCTCGCGTGATGGAAAATGTAGTCATTTTTATGCCCATAGAATAATAACCTTTTAACCCCATGTGTGTCATCCTATCACCCAACGGGTGTTAAGTGCTCACCCGAGGCACGCGTGGGTGCCAAGCCTCTCCTTTATGTGAGCATTGTGAGAAGATGTTTTCATTGATGATGGATTAAGTGTATAAAAGTAAATGATCATGTATATATTCTGAAATCATATGATGAATCATTACACTAACATACCCATAAAAGAAACATCATACAAATAGTAGATATGATCCATAACATAAAGAAAAAGGCACTAGGGTTTACACCCATGAACAATATATTTAGAACATAACCATATATTCATGTTGATCATAGTTCAGTAACCACATTATATCCAAAAGGGTCTTATCAATCCAATATATCATGACTCACATATTAGAAGTTATTTATTCTTCCCTATTACAAAATTTAGCAAACTCGTTCCCCTAGATATGTTAACATTCCTATAGTCCCCTAATGAGAACCCCAACCCTTAGAATCTTCTTCTCATTTCTACGAGCTTGGCCTACTCTATTATGGTTTATTACACCATGGTCCTCTCTCCTCTATCTCCTCTTCTTCTACCTGAGCATCTCTATAAATAGGTTTAACACCCACCGTTATGCCTTCCTAAAGTAATAGATCGGTTTCCAAGTGTCAAGTTCATTTTCCAATGGAGCATGCTTCTTCTGATTCGAGTTCCCCACTTTCTCGCAATGATGTCTTCAAGAATGTTTCATACATGGAATAGTATTTTCTTGACCACCAAGTCACAAGGCTATCACCTTATCCACTCATCACACCTAGTCGGGTCACGTTTTTCCTCAAGTGCCTCTTAGAAATCTAAATATGACTAAGTCCTTAAATCATTTACTCTCGCATTGCATGTGGTTTCTATTAAATCCTTCTAAAACCCTATCCTATGCACTTTTCCTCATGCTCCCATATTCTTCACTTGTCCCGCACATGCACATGCCCTTTGGGACTTAGTCAATATTCTGAGGCCCAACAGGTGTTCGAGGAACATGAGTTGAGAAATCATAGAGTATCAAGAGTATTTTGAGCCAACATGTTCCTAATGAAAGATAAATGAGTTGACTCATGAGTATGAGGTCGGTACAGAGGAGAAAGATCTTGTAGTAGTTCAGCAAGTTCGTGGTGTGGGAGTTAGCTCGACCATGACACAACTTGCAAACACTCACCAAGATCATTTTCCCAACTCTATCGGGATTGCTCATGTGATGGAAATGGGTATGGGTGAGTTATTTATAAAATGGAAGAATCAAGCTTGGATTTCGAGTTCATGTGAAGTATAGAACTATGGTGTTTGATCGATGAATCACTTGTCAAGGTGAAGAACTTGCCCTCAGCTAGACTTGGAAATAGCCACATTGTGATAATGATTAAAAAAATTTCCCAACTACAAGAGAGCTTAGTCAAAGAGAAGAAGACGGCTTAATGGGAAAACTCGGTGAGATTTAGCTTGCTCGATCGAGATGAGCCAAATGTGGAACAATGGGATTCCGGGGAATTCACATTTTCATTGCCCGATCAAGTGGGAAGAATGGTACTTAGATCCCATGCTGAGACCTCGGCATGAGGAGATTTGGGCCCATTTGTGGAAATTCAGGGATCGATAGCCATCTAGCCAAGTTGATGCATGGATTAGAAGGCATCTAAATTTCGGGATCCCCACTTCAAGCTTGTAGGATTTTGTGGAATGAAAACCATGCCAAGCTTGGTATGGAAAAATAGTGTTTGGGCTTCCAAGCCAAAATATCCATCATATGAAAACTGTTAAGGCAAAAGTGGAGTTAATCTTTGATCTGACCAAGTCATAGGCCAACACATTTAGTGGATGCACGTAGAGCAACCGCCGAGTTATTCTTTGAGCATCTCAATTCATTCAATCCCAATGACGTGGTGGAACGTAGGGGATGGAGCAATACCGGACACCAAATGAATGCAAGGTACCACAACTCCTCAAGTATAGGATAGAATATAGGCGAGTTCGGGTATATGGTTACAATTATGGCTTGAACACAAGGAAATGAACTCTCGAGATACTTTATGGATCACGTCAAGGTGAGAAAAAATGTCTCAATGAGGTGTTTTTAATCCCAAATTCATTGACATTGACCAAATTTGTAAGCAACCAAGTTGAGTGTAATAGGGCTCACAAGATGAACGAGATGGGTGTTCACTTAGGCATGATGTAGAACTTGATGAGTCATAGAAATGAGATCAATTGATATGGAAGAGAGTTTGATATGTGATCTAGCTTTGTGAATGCATGCACGGTGCTAAAGATGATCTCAATGCATCCACAACAGGGGCACCAAGGTTATTGTTTGAAGGATCTTGCGGTTGGAGTGGCAAGTTGATAAGGAACACGAAGAGCTTGAAGCATTTGAGCTGGGTCAAATAGAGCTCGTAGAGATAAACCCATATGCAAGATCTCGATGGAGCTTAGCGTAGAACTTTCTCTCAAAACAGGCTCAGTAAGAATAAAAATATCTTGGTGGAGAGCTCATTTTGGGACAAGTTACTCAAATGTGATGAATTCAATTTGGTAGAATGCAAGACACGAGTCTAGTGGGGAGTCTGCTAGCCCACCGATGTAAAAATGAATGCAAAGAATTATCCATGACTCATTTAGGCATACACACGAGTTACACAAGGTGGTATAGGGTAGTTGTGAGGGCTCTGGGAAAAAACATATTAAAATAAATTCAACTCTCCGAGTTGAGCCATGTATTGAAATGAGGTCGCAAAACTTGATGTTCGAAGAGATTACAAGGAATATCTTAGATCGGGTTCATGGGATGAGTTGAACGGAGCTTGGTGAGTTAAGTCATATGACAGAGCATTAAGAGCTCAATTCGGTAAATACAAAATAAGGCCGAGTAGAGCCAGTGGAACATGTAAGCAAGCCCGCCATATTTGAATGCAAGGGAGCTCATACTTAGAGGCAAGTTCAACATTGAGTGAGATGGTGATTCGGTTGGGCATGGATTAGAACTTGGTGGAGTATGACATGAGTAGTGGGGAGACTCTACCGAGCTAAGGTGGAGTAACATAAATTTGGGTAGAATGGGGCATTGGTTGATCCGTTGAGAGCTCATGACATGAATAGTGAGTCGAAAGAACTAATGATTTCATGAAAATAGAATCATCAAGCTATCATGGATGGTGAAATAGATCAATGCATCAAACTAAGAACAGGGGTGTCGGGACCAAGTAGATAGCAAAGTTGATAAGCTCGATCGATGTGATGAAGGATAGGAGCTCGATACCAACTCAATGAGTTGGCTCGGCGAACCAACCACCGAGTTGGTCTTTTTTTACCAATTCTCATGAACCCCTTCAATACAAATCAATTCCAGGGGGTCCCACCTGAAAAAATAGTAATTAAATTAATATTTTTATTTAAATATTTTGATAATTATATTTATTGTTATTATTTAAATATTACTTTAATTAATTGAGAATATTAAGTCAACATGCCATTAATGACACATGATGAAACTTCTCAAGTGGTTCAACTAACTTTATAATAAATGAACCATCATGTACCTTCAATTTAGGAAGGAATTTATTACTTTTCCTCTTCTCTCTCATTAAATTATTCTATAAATGTAACTTGGAAGCTCATTCCAACAGTGGATAAGTTAGACTTCGAGACAAGTGTAAAGTTTCAAGAAACCTCCTTCTACAAGTTGTTCTTGTATGTTGAGGGAACTTTCAAGCCTCCTTTCAAGACTTGTAATGAAAATATTGCCTCTTCTAAATGTATGATGCATTTTATGTGTTTTTAAGTAATAAAAGTGTGTGTTTTGTGACTAATCTTGGTCCTTTCATCCTTTTATACTACTTTGTGCATTTCTCATGCTTGTAGGTACACTGTGTAAGTTTAAGTTTCTATTACGGGTTCTTAGAGTTCTGTTCTTATCAAGTGGTGGGATATTGTATGAGGTTGAGTTGTGGTGCTTGTTCACCCTTCTCAAGTTCATCCTTCTTCAATGGAAAACTTATATGCCATTATCTGATTGAATTTTAATAAAGGAAATGCATGCTTCTTAGTCTGTGGTCTATCGTTTACCCTCTCTAAGTTGTAGTAGGTGAAGTTGTCTTGTGGTGCACAACACCCTCTTCAAGTTAACCCTTCCTGAGTCTAGCAACACCCTTTATTTGGTGCATCACCATCCCTAGTATAGTTTCATTTCTTATAAATCTCTTTCCCTAAAACCCATGAAAATGTTAGCATAGGACTAGATAACCATTTTTACACTAGGAGTAGTACAACACTTAGTTTAGGAAGAGGAAGTTGGCCTTCTCCAGAGGTTCACCTCGAGCCCAAGTCCCAGCTTGAGAGGTGATCCCATGTTTCCCAATCACATTGAACATCTTGTTCACATTCTGGCCATTCGGAGGGTGCAGTGATTTGGCAACAACACCTTTCATGACAATATTTATAAATAATATTCCATACTTTGGTTTCATCAAGGAGGTGAATGACATTATTACATTATTGAGTAGAGTCCCCTGACTCCCATCTTTAAAATATTTTTAGGAATGGATCTACTTTTATATCTGTACTATTCATAAAAATTATGATCTTATTCAATGGGTAGAGCATATCAATAATGTCATTCATATTTAAATGTTGGATTTCCTACCCTTAGGAAAATGTTTACATTACCTCCTATCTTGTGTACTCAACTACATGAAGGACAAATTATCCTTGATTTTCATCGAGGGAATAAGAAATTCATGACATATTTATGATTTTTACCTCCAACTCATGATTAAGATAGGTTGATTTCATTTCAAGAGATTTATTGATTCCTTTTTCTATCCCATCATATATATATTTGATAAGGAGCTATATAATTAAAGAATATCGATAATGCATGGAATGTGGTGAGGAATTGAGGTTGTATTTTCCTATAGTTTCTAATGTTCACATATCTTAGGGTGGGAGGATTCTCAAGTGATCGCATCAAATTTCTAAGATGTCCTATAGATAAGTGGGTTTTGATGGAATTAGTTTGACAATTTCTTCACCTCCACAAAATTCAGCACAAAAAGCATAAAATAGGGTTCCAATTCCTAATAGTATTCGATTAATACACTTCTTTATCCTCATATATAGTAAAGAATTTTAAAGGTGATGCATTGAATGATATTGAAAACCTATCACCCATGGGTTAGCTTTTATTATTAGGGTGTGGTTGGAAGACTCAAACCAACTGGTGTCCACATACCACAATTGGAGGATATTTGGATTAATTGTAGAGATGAAATTGCGATACGAGAAAGAGATTATCAAAGGTTGACTCTTGAGGAAGTGGATAAGTATAGAATTGCAAAGGTACCTAAGGTCCTTCAAGATGATAGATATGCTATAGACCTGTTTATAATTAAATAAACGTTAAGGACCAATCATTCTTAGGGATGAATTGGTCATTTCAAGAGTGTACCACTTCTATGGAGTGCGCAACCCATATTATCAACTAGGCCCATCAATGGGTTATATCATTTGGAATTATGCCAAAGACATCGAATAACTCCTTATTATAGAAATGTAGGTACAACCATTGATGGGCTACCCCTCCTCTTCAAAATAAGGGAGATCCACTTCCAAACCCACTCCCATGCCACGTAATTTTACCATTATCTGTAGAGGTTTTGGTTCTTCTTCCAAGATCCCCTCCAAGAAGTTGCTCCTTCTATAACGGTTATTGATCTTAGTGCTTCACCACCACACACAACTCAAGTGTTGCAGTCACCTTCTTCACCCCCTCTCCCTTCCTCCCCATTTTAGTTCCTCTACCTCTCACTCTCTCTTTTCCCACATCTTCCATTTCTTCTCCTCCCATTTCTCCCACTCCCATCACCTCGTCCCCTACCATGGCCCAGGTATTTCTTCCTTCCCTCTCTCTCATCTAAGGATATTTTGGTTTTGACTTCCCCAAGGAACTCTCCTTCCTCAAAACTCCTAGTTTCTTCTTTCACCAACCTTCTGCATCATCCATTCCCATTTCAATAATTTCCACTCCTTCATCACTTGTCACTACCCCGTTTCCTCTAGTGGTTACTACAACAACTTCCCATCCATCACCAACCTAGTTTACTATAGTGATGAAAATGCCCATGTCATCCTTTGAAAAAATTTCTTATTCTTCTACGTCTCATAGGGTTGAATAGGAAAATCCCAAACATAAGAAGAAAATTCATATTGGAAATGATGTTAATCTTAGCATCTTGGATTTGAATCACGACAACAGGAAAAAGGCCAAGGTTTGTTTCTCACATTTTGTTCAATCATGTGGTGGAAATATTTTTGAAATACCAACCCCAACTATTGGTGACACAAACTAAGATATTACTATATCAAATTAAAAGATTTCAAAGTTCTCTCTGGGTAAGGCCACACATGAAGGGGCAAAATAGGATGTCAAGGTTTCTCTTGACAACCTTCATGAAAAATTTGATAAATACAATATCACCAAGGATGAGATGAAAGGAAAATGGAACAATTGACATCATCCTATGCAACATCACGCAATCATCCCCTTCAACTGCTCTCGCAATATCCACAAGTTTTGATGTAATTTATTTCTCTATAGTTGAGAAGATTGGATAACAAGGTCAAGCAGTTGGGGCTTGGATTGAAATCTTGATTCATGAAGGAGAAAAGGTGATGAAGAATTTTGTCACTCTATATAAAGAACTCATCTTTGGAAAAGGGCACGTTTACTAAGATGTATGGTATTCTCGGATAACAATGTTGATAATCTAGAACTCACATTAGAATTATGGAAGGAAGTTTGAGGTGTCAAATCTAATCTACTCTTAGGAGAAGGGATAATTTACAATTCTTTGAAAGCTGTTTGAATATAGTGAATCTATTGAGTTCTATGTCCGGATATTGCAACAAGCCATGTAATAAAATGATCAAGTATAGAAACGAGAGTATTGGTGGATTTAATGATATCACATATGAGTTCAACATCATTACGTTAGGTTCCTAAATGAATATCTATATGTGTTTCAAAGCAAATCAAATTATTGTCAATTTTAAGAGTTTAGTTAATGAAGATATTGAGGTAACAAAGTCATTTGGTCTTGAATCCATTCATAAGATGGTATCATACCATAATTTCTTGAGATAACTCGGAAAACCATAAATCGAACCAATAATTTTTCTTGAAAATTGATAGTAACAACTTAACTCACCATAAATCACTACGCATGTAGACCTAATGATAAGGAAGTATAAGAAATCATCAAACAATTCCTTGACTATAAGAACAAGTTAGCTAGATAAGAAGAAGAAGAAGAAGAATAAATTGACACGAGATCGAGAAAAACGTGGCACCATCCCTAACCGAATTTGGCTACCATTTTCATACATTCTCCAAGCCACAATCTACCATTCAATTTGCAAGTTTGACCAGGTCAAATTTGCACAACCATTTGGCTATTTTTGGGGATATTATTTCTCAAGTATTAATGCATCCTATTTTTAGTATGTAATGATTAAGAAAGGTGGCTATAATTGCTCAACCTTCTTAATCTATAAATAAAATGATGTATTATGTAACAAGGGAATTTTGGACCATTTGTGTAAATATCTCTATCATTTTGAGTACTCATATATAGTATTTATCCTCAATACTATATATAGAACTAATATTTTTCCTTCATCTACTTTAATGTGTTGTGTATTTCAGTAGTTCATTTTATACTTGTGAATGTTTCTTTCCTAGTATGTGGTGATCTATTTTACCTTCACATTAAGCTATATTTTCTTTAGCAAAATTACAAGTTGTGATTAGTGAAACTTATTTTTATAGTTGTGGAATAAATAAAATCCCTTCTGTTATTATTAAGTTTTATCTTCATAAAGTTTCTTTGTTGGAGAAAAGGAATAGAAATTTGTGCATATCAATGATTATTTTGTTAAAGTGGTATGTGCTTATAAAGATGATCTTATTATTCAAGTAAACTATTAGTGCATTGCCTTTTTTAAGTATTTTTAGAGTAAACTATTAGTGCATTGCCTTTTTTAAGTATTTTTAGTTATCTCCCTTCCCTTTTCTTTGAAGAAATTTGGATAATATAGTTTTTTTAGCATTGTCGGTTTTACAACTTTGATCTTCTATTAGATGCATGTAATTTATAAGGAAGTTGGCCTTATCCAAAGGTTCATCCCAAGGATCCAAGGTCCCACACCTTACGGATGTTCCCATGTTACACTAGATCATCTTACAATTTCACGGGTGCGCGATCCAAGTGACAACATTTTTTGGCATTTATGGTGGGATAGCGCTAAGATTTGGTACTATTAGGAAGTGACAATGGACTAAGGGGGTGAAGCGTCCCCAATAAAACCCTTCACTTTATAATTTAAACATTAAACACATATATCAATTCTTAATCACAAAAATATACTTTACCATGAAACATACTCAAATAAAGGATCACAATATATACAAAAATACATTTCTTTATCAATATTCAATTAATACCATGATTAATTGATGCCTTTAACAATAGTCAACAAGATACAATCAAGAGATATTAATACAATTAACTTGTCTCATGAATACACAAGAATATATTCCTCTTTGAAAATGACTTCAACTCAATATCAAACATGTAAATACTTCAGAGACCTTGTAATGACATCAACATTCTATGAAATTACATTTAAACACATGACACTAACTCTTCCCACCTTCATCAACTCATCATTAAGAAAATTTCACCATACTTTTCTTCACTCAAATCCACCTCATAAAAATACCACCAACTACTAACCTATAATTTAATTCTAGGGGTTTTGGATAGTCCCAAGGTTTTTTTCCTTTCAGCAAGAGTTTCTTCAAAAGAAGATAAAATGGTTTCTAAAAGATTAGCAACTTTACACCCAAAACATCACTTTTATAGCATATTCTTTATTCAAATTCAAAAGAGATTTGTTTACTCCTTTAGCTTAAACATATGAACTTAAAAAAATCCTATAACAATCATTATAACATTCACAACTGACCCATATAGGTTGTCCATGCCAAAAACCTTCATCCATGCACCAAAAATTCTCAAAACCCCACCAATGGAATGAGAAAAATCCCCTCATGCCAAAACTATTTTTAGTAAAGATCTAAAAATAACCACACATGAGTAATATTACATTTAAAAATCATGCATGGTCTTAATATACATGAAACAATCATATTATTTCATTTAATGGGCCAACTGGCTCTTTGCCTTCATAAAACACATGTTTCTAATACCCTGATTTTACCTTTAGGCCTCAAGGCCATCCAATATGATATCAACTATGGCATGTGACCACTTAAATGAATTCCTAGAACCTATATAACCATTTTAAGCATTTTATACATCATGAGACATGTTCACATGCTCAAATCACTCAACTTTTGTATTCACCAAAAATAGTTTCCCAAAAGATAGCTTTACAAATCCAACTGGTTAACACCCTTTCTGCCACTTTAAAGACCTCTAATTGTGTTAAATGGATTCCAAATTAATCCTTATTAACATTTTAGGTGATATCAAGTATCACCCAATCCATTTCATGCACTAACTAACTCAATCTTTCAGTAAAATCAGTTTTATCTAGAAAAGCAATAAACCTTCTTGCTCACAAGCTGACCTAAAAAAATCATCCAATAACTCATCATCATGAACCCAAAATTATACCACTAGAAATATATTTTAATTAAATTCCATACAATATTGGAACTCCTTCCAAATCCAAGGGGAAGGCCTTGATGAAGTTGATCTCGGTAAACTACCTAAACCGCCCCAAAACTACCCTTTGATCAATCAACATAAATGAAGCATACTTGACAAGTTATCTACATCACCATGACCTAAAATAATCATGGATGTCAATAATAAATCACATACTTTCCATAATGTCTATTTAGTTTGAAACTCCTTTAGATCACCTTGTCCCAAACCGAATTTCTTTAAAAACCCGACATGTTTTAGTGGAGTCCACTCATCATCATAACCACTACTATACCTTTATGGAAACCTAGAGGAGTCCTCTATAAATCATCATCCAAGAACTATCAATAAATTCTATCCAATTAAGATCATTTTTTCTCAAACTACTTTTGAGCTAGGGTTTCAAACACATAAAGATTTATCTACCTTCTTAGCATTCATTCATAAAAATGTGATGATGAAATCACCTAATTATTTTTTCAAACCTTCTATAATAAACTTATAAACATACCTCAAATCCACAAGGTACCATAAAATTCACACAATTTAGGGTGAGCATCAGAAGTTGCAATTTGAGCTGGAAATGACCTTGTTTTTGACCATGTTTCACCAAAAATGACATAACTTGTAAAATACACATCATGGAAACCTAAAATTTTTCCCACAACATCATGACACACCCTAATAACATATTCAATCATCATCATATCTCAAATATCTCTTAATATTTCCAGCCATTAATACTTGCATAGCTAGACCTTAGGGTTTGTAAAGACTGTAAAGGCTAGGGTCAACTTAAATAATCATAACTCATCATAGAAACACTCCAAAATGTCCTAAAATGCCTATTATACCATTATATAAATACCTACATACATCCATGATCTCATATAGCTCCACAACTCATCCTCATGCCTTCTAATAGCCATACCTGGTCCAAATGAGCACCTAAATCATGGTCACCAACTGTATCTACATCCTAAAACTCATGTGAGTGGAAAAATCAAAAATAATTCTATACATCATTCAAACATGCTTCTCATGTCACCAAGAATCTCCAACCATCATGCACTATCACCTAGGCTAGCTAAGTCAAGTATAAGAGCTTACAAAAACAAGTAATTCTCACTAAATCAACATATATAACCACTAACATACCTAAAAATATATACTCATCATCACTCGAGTATCATCCTGCTCCACTCCATCATCCACTTTTTCATTAATGAGGTTTTAATTAATTACAACACCTAAATAATAGCATGTCAACAATCTCCCCCTTTGTCATTGATGGAAAACCACCTAAACTATTCCCTCTTTTTATATTAATGACAAAGGTATACTTGTACCCCCATATTATTCATCTTTCTTGGCTTCATAGGATCATATTTTGGTTGGAAACATCAACCAAAGGTCTCATTCTATCTCACAAAAATGAGATTCTTCATAAAATCTAGTTTTTAACCATTTTCAAGCATAAAAACATTGAGCTCCCCTTGGTACAAGCATATAAACCATCTAAGCATGCCAAAAACATAAAGAAATCATCATCATACCTATTATTTGGGCTAAAATACCATCATCCACCTTCTAAGCATGTAAAACTTTCCATTTCACATCAAAATTTTGTTTTTACCTCCATGAGGTCACTATAACATTCATATACTTGAAGTATAATCTTCATGAACATGCAAACAATGATGAATAAGTACAAAAAAATCCACTTTACCTTCATTTTGGACTTACTCAAACTCAAACTATTCAAGGCCCAATATTGGCTTGACACAACCAACTCATGTTCTTCATACCACATTAGAACTGAAATCCCTAAAATGTGCCTTGTGTAATCTTGACAACTTTCACAAGGCTCTAGAAGCACAATCCACCTATCGAGACCTCCTTATGACTTCCCTTAGACTCATGGATTCCTTATTTAAATAAAAATTAAAAAAATCTCTTTGCCTTGATTACTTGACTTGAGGATAAACCAAACATTTAGGCCTGGTCATAAACCATCTTCTTAGTGCTTCTTGTAGCCATATTTGAATACGATATTGTAGATTTAGACCAAACATTCTTTACCCTTAAAGAAAACAATCAAAACATATCGTATATAGCACGAAGGCCTCTATATCACCTTCTAAAAACACAAACTCATGTTCCCTTTCATGATTAGCATTTTTACATACCTAAGCATCATCTTGCTCTTCACACAACACTATAGCAACACATCAGACCCATTGAAGTCTAAGATATATCATTTTGGTCCAAGAGGGTCAAATAGACCTAGTCAAGTACATCTTCACAGTCATACTCATCTTAATCAACCTTTAAAAGATACTAGTATGAGAGATAAGTGAATCCCCCTAACTTCTTGGCCCTCACATGAATCTGTAGCAGGTTATCGTGACACAACCATGTCCAATAATACCACCATGTTTCTTAGAATGCAAGAAAAAAGACACATAGGCATTGTAAGACACAAAATCCTTCCATTCTCACTTTTCTTATCACATTGCTTACAGTTTTAAGAACAAAAACTATCTCTCTCTGTCATTTAACACATATAGCTACCCATTTTACTTCATTTCACAATCTTCATACATTCAACATGAGGATGAACACATGCTTGTAACTTTCTTTGATCACCATTTTTACTTCCCTTGAGAAAATTCTCAAACTTTTGACAACTTGAACAAGTCTAAGAGCATCTCAATGGATCATAAATTGAATTTTCAGACTTATCATACCCATAGCCATCTATTTCACTCCCTTTATAGCACTTTAATAGACCCAATAAGGTATTATATCCATCATTTCATCTCATGTGTGAGTAATGAGCATAGATAAATGCTTCACCATTGACAATTAACTTGATCAACCTTATAGAACACTTAATACATATTGTATCCTTCAAAATAAATTACCTCCATACTTGATCATTACCTATAGACCTTTATTCACTCATATGTAAGACATGACATATTTCATAACAACTTAGAATCCCAATTCTGTAACCTTTTCAAAAAGCAATGAAACATAGCAAAAATGTAGCAGAATGTCGGTATAAATGTAGCAACAGAGGAAAAACACACGGTGGACTTAAAACAACTTCCTTTCAGACTTGATATTTGCACCATTTAGACTTGTCTCACTATCAACAAGCTGATACAATAATTTCATTGACCAAATCATAGATTTTTACCCATGATGCCTCTCTATAAGTTGTATATTCTTCCATAATATGCAACATTACCTCTTGACAATTAGGTCTCTATCATTCTACCCTATCAAATATGAATACTGTGATGAATTGAAAGAAATTTAGACATTAACAACATTTGAAACCACCTAAATCTCAAAGTACATCATATCAATATGCTTTGTTCCAAATTTTGGCTTTAGAATCCATCATTTTCCCTTTCAAACTCAACTTTTCCTTTATATCACTTCACAAAGCACCATTGGAACCCAGTCATGATGTAGATGCATCAAAAATGCATAATTTTTTCTTTCATGAACTCAAACTTTACAACCTACATTGTAGCTATACCTCCTACCATCCTAAGAAACATTTTTCTTCATTTAGAAGCATGAACATAATTTGCATACATGGAATCACCTTGATTTCACTTGAACTCTCTGATTTACCACCATCATCACAGTCACATACCACTTTTGAAGTGATGGTCTGACCAAGTCATCATTTTTATGGCACATTTCATCTTAAGACCTCATTATCATAGCATTATAACTTTTGACATTATAATTAACACTTCATACTTAGAACAATTTTACTCAAACATCACTATATGACCATGACACAACACTTTGAGTGACAGTGTAGACTTTGGAGAAAACACTCGCTCTTAGATTTACCATTTGAGACCTGTTCATAGCTTCACACACATAATATACTCTTGAACATACTTGAATCATACATTTATAGCTCATGAAAAATTCATGAAATTCCAATTGACTCAGAATTAACATCTTGAGATACCACAAACTTTTGTATAAGTCAACATTGCTAAGTCACATACTCAAACTACAAGAAGACACTTCATATGTTTTTCATGACATATTAGACCTTTTATGAGACACCAACATGAATCTTACATCTACTGATTCATCCCAGATAAACCACTTCATCATGAAAAAGAAAACTTATACACATACTTTTACTTTTGAAGAACAAAAAGACTTAAAACTTGGCATACACAACATGACCAACCATTTTGAATCACAAGAACATATTAAGGACTTGAAATGACATACCTTAACACCATGAAGTAATAACAAAGATGCCTATACATCTCCCCCTCACTCCAATGCTTCATTTGAACTAATACACCTCTAAGAATCTTAGTAGAGGCATATGTCATCATGGAGGGGCAAGAAGAGAGACCTAAGAAGGTCCCAAGCCTTCTCTTGGCTCCTTGATTGACTTATTCTTTTCTGATTCTATAGTAGACTCCTTTTCTTGATCAATCAGACCTTTGAGATCCTCTTAAACACATTAGATATCCTCTTTATTCTTCTTTTACTCCTAAACTTTTGGATTGGATCCTTGATTCCCTTTATGATTGTCATGATTATTCATGATTCTAAATCCTTTCTTCAATTTCCCGCATCACTGAGAATGTCCTTTCTTTATCTTCCCCTCATCACAGAACCTTGCAATGTGCCCTACCTTGTGGAACCTAAAGCATTCCACATGTCTTCTCTTACACTCAATTGCCTTATGTCAAAACCATTACAAGAAAAACAATATCCATTGAACTTATTTACATACCTTCTAGTGTTTGATTGTCCATTCTTACAATACTTAACAAGATGTTCATTTATATGAAAACGGTAATATTTTGCACTATATATCTAACCTACATTTTTCTCCTTCTTACCTTGAAATTCCTCTTCATTCTCTTCTTCACAATGATGCCTATAAACTTTCTATTGAAATCATCCTTCTTCTCAACCTTAAGACTGCACATACTAGCTCTATGTCCATAAACACCACACTTATAGTAGTTACCATGAAAAACTCCATACCTATATGCATTTTTTTGTCTGATAGATGATCTTCCATGAGCTTGAAGTTTTAATTATCTCCCATGTTTGGTTGTATTCTATCATTAGATCCTTGACTTGATTCTTCCTCAGTTTTCTCTAGTTTTTTTAATTCTCCTTGAAGCCTAAACTGTTCTATCACCATATGCCTTTTTCTTTCCTAACATCTTATACAAACTATCTAAACTTTCATGAAAAGATGATACCTTGCTTGTAATGGTAATTAACTCTTTATTCATATTCTATTTCTCAACCTCATGTTTAAGACACTCTTCCCTCTTTATCTTCAACTCAGCTAGGGCCTCCTCAAGTTGAGTCTTTAAAACCTTGATTACTTCCTCATGAGATACACACAATGTGTCCAACTTCTCTTTAAAAAGATATAATTCATACCTTAAGTGATAAATATCACCCATTATTGTCACCAAATATCTCCCTCTAGCTTGTTAGGCTACTTCCAAGGTCCTTCTCTGATACCAATTGTCAAAAGTGAGAATGGACTGAGAGGGGGTGAATCATTAAAAATAAAAACCTTTCACTTTATACTTCAAACATCAAACACACATCCTCATGAAACACATATATCAATGCTTGATCACAAAAAAATATACTTCACCATGAAACATACTCAAAGAAAGGATCACAATATATACACAAAACCTTTCTTTATTGATATTCAAATCAGATCACAATGAATTGATGCCTTCAACAATAGTCAACAAGATACAATCAAGAGATACCAATATAATTAACCTTGTCTCATGAATACACAAGAATATATTCCTATTTGTAAATGAATTCAACTCAATATCAGACCTGAAAATACTTCAGAAACCTTGTAATGACATCAACATGCTATGAAATTAACATTTAAACACATAACACCAACTTTTCCCTCCTTCATCAACTCATCATCAAGGAAACTTCACCATCCTTTTCTTCACTCAAATCCACCTCATAAAAATACCACCATATACTAACCTAGAATGTAATTATAGGGTTTTCAAGCTAGGTCCAAGGGTTTTTCTTTGCAACAAGAGTTTCTTCAAAAGAATATAAAAGGGTTTCCAAAATATTAGCAACTTTGCACCCAAAACATCACTTTTATAGCATCTTCTTGATTAAAATTAAAAATAGGTTGGTTTAACTCATTTAGCTTGACCATGAAAACTTAAAAAATAATCCCATAATAATCACTATAACATTCACAATTGACCCATATAGGTCTTCCATGCCAAAACCTTCATCCATGCACCAAAATCCTCAAAACCCCACCAATGGAATGAGAAAAATCCCCTCATGCCAAAAATATTTTTATTCAATCTCTAAAAATCACCACACATGAGTAATATGACATTTAAACATCATACATGGTCTAAATTTACATGAACCAATCAGATTATTTCATTTAATGGGCCCATTGGCTCATTACCTTCACAAAACACATATTTCCAACACCCTAATTTTACCTTTGGGCCTCAAGAACATCCAAGATGATCTCAACTATGGAATGTGAAAACTCAATTGAATTCCTATAACCTTTATAAAACTTCTAAGTAAGTTATACATCATGAAACATTCACATTCTCAAACCACATAAAATTTTGTCTTCACCAAAACAAGTTGCCAAAAAGTAGTTTTACAAATCCAACTAGTTAACACCCTTTCTACCACTTTCAAGACCTCAAAATGGATAAAATGGATGCAAAATTCATCATTCATATTCCAAGTAATAGAAATCATTACCCAATCCATTTCATTCACTAACCAACTCAATATTTTAGTAAAAGTAGTTTTGTCCTAAAAAGAAAGAAACCTTATTTCTCACAAATTGACCTAAAACCTCATCAAATCAACTCATCATGAAACCAAAATTATACCATTGGAAATATATCTAAATTAAATTTCCAAAACATATTTTAACTCCTTCCAACTCAAGTGGAAGGCCTTCAACTAAGTTGATCTTGGCAAATTTAAAACGCCCCAAAACTTGCCCTTTGGTCAACATAAATGAAGCATACTTGACAATTTAAATGCATCACCATGACCCAAAATCATCATGGCCATCAATAACAACTCACATAATTTCCATAATTTTTATTTATTTGTTTAGAAAACCTTTTCCTAAACTAAACTTATTTAGAAACCGACATGTTTGAGTGGGGTCACTCATCATCATAACCACTACCATACCTTTTCGGAAAACTAGCAGAGTCCTCTACATCATAAAATTATCATCCAAGTACTATCAATAAAATATTCATGATTAAGATCATTTTCTCTCAAACCAATTTTGAGCAAGGGTTTCAAACACATAAAGAGTTGTTTACCTTCTTAGCATTCATTCATAAAAATGTGAAATGAAATGACCTTGTTATTTTTTTTAAACCTATAGACTCAATTTATGAAAATCCTTGAAGCCAAAAGGTCCCATACAAATCACACAATTCAAGGTAAGCATCGAAGTTGCAATTTGAGCTCGAAATGACCTTGTTCTTGACCATGTTTTACAAAAATGGCATAATTTACAAAAAATACACATCACGGAAAATTGAAATTTTTCCCACAACATCATGACACACCCTAATAACATATCTAATCATCATCATGTCATAATATCTCTCAATATTTCCATCCATTGAGACTTGCATAGCTATCCCTTAGGGTTTTATATTGTAAAGGCTAGGGTCAATTGAAATAACACATAACTCATCATAGAAACACTCCAAAAGGTTCTAACATATCTAGAATACCATGATATAACTACCAACATACATGAGCTCATATATCTCCACAACTCATCCTCATGCCTTCTAACAACCATACTTGGTCCAAATGAGCACTTGAATCATGGTCACCAACATGTATCTACATCCTGAAACTCATGTGAGAGCCAAAACACTCACCAATCATGCTCTCCATAATTCTAGCATGTTTCTCAAGTCATGAATAAGATCCAACCATCATGCACCATCACTTAGGCTAGCTAGGTCACCTAAAAGATCTTAGAAGAACAAGCAATTCTCACTAAATAAACATATAAAACCACTAACATACATTAAAATCTATGTTATCATCACTATGAGCATCATATGAATCCACTCCATCATCCACTTTATCATTAATGAGTTTTTTCATCAACGAAAACACCTAAATAACAACATGTCAACAGGTACTTCTCTTAGCATTTGCATTGATCAAAGGTACTTGGTGACTCTATTTCTCTAAGTTTCTAGATCCAATGCATGTACTTATGTGAAGGATTCAAACAAGATCTTTTTCAAGGAAACAAAACCAATGGAATATTAAACTATATTTGTCATCTCCAAGGAGAAGAAAAGGATAAGCTTCGTCATCTTCTTGTAGAGCATAGTCAACACCTCCATTTGGAAGATTTCCTCCACCAAGGAGAGATCAACCACTCATTATCATGGATGTGAGGAATCAATTTTTCCTACCTTCAACAGTTTCATCCCCTTGGTGTTTTCTCAACATGATTTTATATCTATAGCAGCTCTGAAAATTTTCTTGTTCTTCACCGCGAAACCAATGACACCCCCATAGAACACATTCAGGATTTTGTTAACATATGTTGAGTTCATAATATCACTGAGGATAATGTGGCAGTCAGGATTCTAACCATTTCTCTAAAGGTAAAATTCCTTCAATATTTTTGGGGTCTATAACCTAAAACTATACATAATTGGGATGAGTTGGTAAAGGTGTTATGCAAACAATTTAAAGAGAAGAGAAATCATTTATCTACGATGGAGCAGCTTAACTACTATCAAGAGATATCCTCGAGATTTCATGGGAGGTTTCAATTTCTAGTTCCAAGAGACATGGAATAAGATCCAACCACTGATCAAGCCTTCCCCAAATAATTTATTCTTGTACTAATTATGAGCTTTAAAAACAACAATGGTATGGTTATGATCCAATCGATAGGTGGAACAACACTATCGGATGCTTATGATATTGTCATATAAGCTGAAAATTGATTGATTTAGGTAGGAAAAATAAATCCAAGACCTCTAATGCATTTTTATTTTTCCACTAACCAACCATTTAATTCTCTCATTCCTTGAGATCTAACCAATCATCTCAACCAATACCTCCTCCCTCAAATGATCTCTATGAGGTTAAATCCTTGCTTCAAAGTTTTAGAAATGATTTGGTTGCTGTAAAAGACAACATTCTCAATATAACTATCCCTACCAACCCACAAATCAATAGTACCGATCCAATCGATGACCTTTTTAAAATATCACCTAGATTCAAAAGCATATCTCTAATGTTAAACCCCTAAATACCATAAATCCCCTAGCGTCTAGTTCCTCTAGAGATATTGTTCCTATACAAAATAATCATGTTCAAGATTATGAGTGGTGTTATCCATGCTCTCAACCTCATAATTATAGCATGTTTCCTAATGGAGTGATTATCCAAGCACTCATGGTTCAAAGTGTATCCACGACCACATAGTAATGAGTAGAAGCTTCCCCACAGAACATACAAAATAACCATAAACACAAGGGGAATCAACCTTGTTAAATAAGTAGGAGGAGGAGCTTTGTGGATTTAATGTGGACTATGTGGCAATAGATTCTAATACACAGTCAAAAAAAGAGGTCAATAGAACGGAATCCACCTAAGATAGATCAAACATCAACTTCCCAATCTCATTCGTAATCAACAATAAATACTGGATGTAGCAGATAAATCATCACGTGGCCATGTCAATCAATCCATGAGAAAATTAAATCAACCCAAAGTATTACAATTCCAAATGTCTCACTCCTTCGGGAGGATGTAACATCACTAAATAATTCATCTAAGTTAGGGAACATCCCTTTCAGCATTTTTAAACAAATGAAGAATACAAACCTTAATGTCACTATGTGGAAGGAGCTTTTTATCCCTTCATAGATAAATCTCTGTAAGAATATTTGAAGAGATTTAGTTCACCAAGTGAAGAAACAAAGTGAGGGTCATCTACTTCTACCGGTTTATGTTAACTGGAAGGGGAATTTTGTAAAGTCTGGAAAATCACCACCTTTTTACATCTATTTGATCATTGGTAAGCATTTGGTGCATAATTGTATGTTTGACTCTGGTGCTAGCAGCTCCGTAATGCTTACATAGATTACTAATGTATTGGGTATTTAATATACACCGGTGACTAGGTGATTTGTTCAATTAGATGGAATTTTTGTCCAAACAATTTGTATGATTAAAGATTTGAAGCTTACTATACATTCCATCCCAATTTTATCAATCACATAGGACATATCAGTTATTGATCTTCCTCCCTTCTTCGCCATATGCCTCTCTAGGGATTTCAGCACCAAGATGAGTAGATATTTATCTATTGATTGGTCATATGTGCTCCTCAAACCTAGATATGGGACTAAGGTGACTATAAGAGGATCAAATCTATAGGGATCATGTCAATCCCTATACTCTTGGCGTCATTAATATGAATTGCACCATTCATGGTCAGGGATATGATATTGAGGATCATGAATCCACCACTCTTGTCAAAGAGATATTGGACATCTTATTTTACGATTGGGGAATGGACTTTAGTTTGATCCATATTCCCAATAATTGGAGTATACAAGGTTAGGAACATATTGTATTCATGAGGAAGGAACTATGATACCTAATCTTCTCACATCTCAAGATGATCTGGAAGGGTTACGGTAAATCTTCTTTGATATATCAAGAAGTAAAAATGGTGTCGAGTTTGTGTCATGTTGATTTAATTATAAGATAGGAAATAATTTTCATCTTTTTACTTTAGTTCACTTTCACTAATAATGTAGTTGAATATGAAGCACTAGTATGGGGGATTCAGCTAGCTCATAAAAGAGGAATCAAGTCATTGATTTTTGGGATAGCAAACTTTTTTGCATCATCTCGAGCTCAGAGTGCGGAAAAACAATATGTTGAGATCCTACAAAAATAGGGTATGGGACTTGATTGAATACTTTGAATCTTTTGGTATTCACATAGTCCCTAACAATCAAAAACAAGATGTAGATCGGCTTGCAACAGTGGGGATTCTATATTATATCTCTGTTGAAGTTATGAAACAAAGAAGAGAGTGTGTTCAGCTGAATTTAAGACCAAATGTGCCAAATAATGCAAGTCATTGGAAGGTTTTTGATAATGACCAACAAATCATTCTTTTTATTCATGAAGAGGCCAGATTTTCATCCAAAATTAGTCTAAATTACAAGAAGCCTATAATGCTCAAATCATTAAATTGAAGGGTAATAGGTAACCAAAGGTTCTAGTCACTCTCAAATCTATTTTAAATTTAGATGATCAATTTTAAAGAGAAATAACTATGATGGTTATCAAAAAGGATGATTTTGAAAAATTTCAGGTTATAGAAGATGGATTCTTAAAAATTAGAAAGATATGTATGCTGTTGAAAGATAGTATTTCATCATTCTTTTCCAAGAATATAATGATGGATATTGAGTAGGGTGGTCCTGAAATTACATGTGAAAAGCAGGATATGGAAGACACCACTAAGGAAATGGAAGAAACAAAGGAGGAGGAATATGATGAACAACCTATTCATGAGATCCCTGCTGAACCAATTAGGGATCAGGTAGAGGTCGTTCATGCTTGGGGAGACCCATAAACAACATGAAGGTGAAGCATTGACAGATGAAGTTGAAAGTACACCACATTTTTCTACAGTTAATGAAGAGCACAAAGAGGAAGCACTAGATCATGCAATTCTTGAACCACATATTGTTGACATAAATATTGTGGATGATTTTCCACCACATGTTGAGGAAACAATAGAAAATATTGTTAATGAACTTGAGACAGTAACCCCAATATGAGGATATTGAGACCATACAAGTGGATAGTCCTGCAGTTATTCAAGATACAATTCATGAAGTTTCCCCAACATTGCCACCAGATAGCCTGCAGCCACAGGTTATTATCAGAGAAGTTTTCAAGGAACCCCAAAATAGTTTACAGAAGTATAGGCACTCAAACAACTTTGTTAGATTATTGGGTGCGAAATTTGAAGACTATGTTGCTAGGTTGTAGGGTAGATGGAAAAGGGAGAAGGAAGAATTACTCTTCCAACATCAATAGGATCTTGAAGAAAAAGATAGATAACTTAGGGCCAAAGATAATGAAATTACAAGACTAAAGAAGAAACAAGAAGATACAGTTCAAGTGACAAATGAAATATTTAAATGTAGACCATCGTCTAACATTTATGTTGTCTTCTTAAAAGAACAAATGTTGCAATTGAAGTATACATGTATCAAAAATGATATCCCATTTGATATTAGTGGATCCAAGCCTTTCTTCAGGATATATATGAAAATGCCCCATGAGATCCAGTTGCTTCTATGTGAGCTATATATGTATAATTATGCTTTGGAGTATGATAGAGACTGGATCCCTATACTCTATATTGGGGATGTGCAAATTAGGGCACTATGTTCCTATTTTAACAATGAGCTATATAGAGAGAAGCAAATGGTTGACTACATGCACTTATGTAAAGTGCAATCATTGATGATAAGGGTAGAGGTAGGAAATACCAAAGCCATGATTGAAGAATATGGGAAGTATATGAAAGTTTAGGAAATTAAATAGAGGGTTTATCAGATGAGACAGAAACTCATGATGAAGCCAGAGACTACATTAAATTTAATGGCATGGAAATAGTACAAGCCTGCAGGGAAAGATGGGAAGAAATGTCACAAGAGATGCAGAGGAAGGAAATACATTCTTATCATAATATCATCCCCACTTTTAGGAGGATAAATGCATATATTGAAGTCTCTAAGGGATGTGGAAAACTTGGTTTCCTATTGGTTATTATCCACTAATTTTCCACTATCATATACCACATTGGTCTAGAAATAGGGAACTAGATGAGGACACACAAGATAGGATAATGGAAAGATACAAAAATAATGCAGGGTACTTCTTCAGTGAGCTAGAAGGAACATCTATACCCACTGACTTCAAGTGCCTATGCAAAGCATCATTCAGGAAGATCCTAAGCCAGCTGAGGAACCCAAAGAATCTTGAATGAGGAAATTCAAGAAATTAATTCTAGGGGTGTGATGAGTCATTTTATTTCTTGTTTAAACACCTCATCTCTTGTATTTTTTTAATCCATGTGTACCCCTAAACTTGTATTTCCCGGTTATACTATTGAACATTTCCACTATATCTTGAACTTATGGCACATATATTAGTTAATATGATTATTACTAAGTTTACTTTATTTTGTGGATTATGGGTATGCATTTATTCTTTTGGATGCAATGTGATGTTAAATAGTGCTTTGAATAAGTATCAGCCTTGATTTCCAAAGAGTTGTTATGTGTATCCACTAACATGCAGCCAAAGAAACTCATTCACAGCGTAGAGGTCATCCACAACAACTAACATGCAGCCAAAGGGACCCATCCACAAGCAAGCGTCGCAGCCATAGGAGGACACATACATATGTAAATCCATGATTCTAAGGAGCTTGAACAATGTGGACACTTTTCTTGAGCTTGCATGTGTTGATAGAGAAGTAGTTATGCAAAAAAGAAGAAGATTCAATGCCATCACCTGATTATGTGTTGTAACTCAAACAAAGAACTAGTTGATTGAATTTATAATTTAATAACTGGTTGTTCAATCAATCATTAGTTAAGTTATGTGATTGTATTAGAACATCTCCTAAATAGTTATGTTGCATGCAAATTTCCAGATTGCTTGGTTAGGATATTTTACTGAAGCCAATTGTAACTCCTAGTATGAATCTATCTCTTCATGCCAATGTTGTAATGAAGGATATAAAAGGAAATATTAATGTTATAAAGAGAAAAGAGGTAGATCAATCCATAGATAGAGAGTTTGTTGTGTTCTTCCATTTGTAATCTTCATGATGATGAAATAAGAATCTGAGTTTTTTTAATTTTTGTAGACATGGGCCTTAGGAGGGATTAGCACCCAAGGAGGGACTCGCTGCTTGCAGTTTTCTAACCCTCTCCTTTTATTTTTTGTTTAATTCATTGTATGGTTAGAATTGCAGTAGTTCCCTCCTTTACCTGTATTTTGTTTTTACATGTTTTTTCATAGCCATAGTATTTACTTTTAGTATAATCTAGTTTGTTTCCGGTATTTTTATTTCCTAATTGTAGTGATAGCACTTTATCTTTACACTTCTCAAACATATAAAATGTGCATAAAACATTGGCAATATTAAAAGTTTGTCCATAGGTCTGATAATTAAATGATTGTAGATTAATTAACGAAATATTAATTGTTGTAAGTTAATTTACACCACCAATGTGGTATTATTTTGGGTTGCATCCTCCTAGCAATGTCGCATGCACCCCAAATGAAGGTGGCATCTATTGGGTGAATCATTCACCCCATTCATTAGTCTCATGATCACACGATTCAACACAATTTAGCACAAATTTAGCATAGTCTACAATCTCAAACAGGGCTCATAATTAGACTTGGGTCCTTATTCTAGCACATAAACTAGCACCTAGATACAGACTTAGGTTCATAGGTGCTTCTATCCCTTTTTAGGTGCCTATGACCAGGGGAAAATACACATTTTCTCATATCAACATGGTTTTCAATAGTTCACATAGTAGTTGGCACAGTACAAGCACACTCCAATAATCAATTTACATTTTATATTCATTTTTCTTTGGATAAAACTGGATCAAACTTGAGAAATATAGGATCACACCATTTGCAATGGTGTATAAATTTTGAGAATCAGTCAAAGGATGGATAATGACACTAGACCTTTCTCCCTACACTACTTTTGTCGTGGTGTGAGATTGCCCCAAAAACTCACACTTGGCGTGAGATTGCTTGAAAAACTCATTCTTCTACAACATCTTCAAGATCCTTTCTATCTCTTTCACTCATCATGGATCAAGTGCACATGTTCCTTTTTCTATTTTTCAGCATTTTTCACACTTTTTACATGCATTTCATACATTTGGATTGAAACTTTTCTATATACACATATTTGACTACTTATTTGTTCTTCTCTTTTGTAGGTCCATCCTTATGATAAGAAGTAGTCACATTAATCGCACTTCAAGCATGACATCAAAAATAGGTAAAATGTGACATCTACATATACGCTTTCACCCCTAGGGTCATCATCACTTTTTACTTCCTCTTCTCTAGCTTCCATGCTTCACTTTTATCACTCCATGCTTTTTCTTATCTCTCAACATGCTCTTCATAATCAACCTACATGGTTATCAGTGCACGCATCTCTATCTACTTTATGTTACTAATATTTCACTCAACAACATAGAGTGGGGGTAAATGTAGACACTAAATCATGCATTTTGGTACATTTCTAGGTCATAATCACATGTATTGCATTCATGTGTTTCCTAAGGAAGAAAAGTACTAATTGATAGCCACATTTGGCTTCTTAGCTTCCTTTCTAGTCTCCTTCTTGGCCCATCACACCCTACTTCCTAGTCTAACCTTTCAGTACTTCACCTTTTCTAGCTCGGACACCAGCACCCAAGCTCCCTCATCCCCTCTACCCACCCTAGACCTCTTTGTCTCTTGCTTGCCCCTTTTAGGTCATTTCTAGTTGTTAGGGATCCTTATCACTTAGGGGTGGGCCTTTTAGTGATCAATTACTTAATTCAAATAAGGGAATCATATAAATACAACATTATGGGATCAAATTAAGGGACCAATCTCTAATCATCTATTATCACCACCTAAGGTTACATCCATAAAGCATCTAAGTCATTACATCCATCTAGTGTCACTCAAGGACAAGGGACTACATTTTTTCATATAGAAAGAGGAGGGGAAGTTAAATTTTCCATTCACACATCTATTTACATCTTTTACATCTCACTATTGCTTGATATCATGTGCATCGTGCACAAGAGCCACCTAGGGCATGATTCTAACACACACACATAGAACTACATTAGGTCTAAGATGTAGTGCGAGTTCTCGATTATAAGATCACTTTACTGAAAATCGAGGATATTTTGACCCCATTTTACATTATTTTATTTTTAGGATTTGATGTTTTTGGGGTTTTGTAGATCATATATTTATTGTAGTTTATCGGTGACATGGCGAATCGTGGGACATAATAGTGACGAGATAGCAAGGGATTGCGACAACTCAATGACCATGCAAAGATCATTTTCTGAGCATCTACATAGACTCTAGCGCACAAAAAGGATCATATTGCCTTTACACCCCGTACTATCCTAGGCACCCTAGTACATCCTTCCTCTACACTTCTACATTTTTCTATGTTCAATTATAACCTCTTGTGGTCCAATTTTACTAGTTCTCCATCTTCACATAGTCTAGGATTAATTACAAAATCAACTAAGTATTTTAACTCTTCATTTCACTTAAGGTTTCATTTACTCTATTTAGTGTTTATGTCACTCTATTACCTTATTTATTTATCATTGTCTCTCGAAATATCCTATTTAGGGTTTTAACAAAAAGATTATTTTTGTTAAATCATTGACATGGTCATTTCAGACTATAGTCAAGCTTTGTAGCATCTTTAACCAAACATAGTCACACAATATAACTCTTTTCAATCCAATGACCAATATAGTCAACCATTGACTTGAGGGGGAAAATATCTCTACTATAAAAATAGGGCATCTCCACACTATTTTTTGTCTCGTAGCTTGTTATAATCAACTCAACAAAAATGGGAAAATGTAGACACTATTTTTTCACCCCTAGGTGACCCTACACATATTAATCACACTATCATTATTTACACTATTATCACTATCCTAATTCCATTATCCCTATAATATAATTTACCATCGTAAACCCTCATCTACCTATATAGAATATCATTTACCCTCCCTAACCATCTAAAACAAACCTAACCTAAATTACCCTAACCATCTTAACCTTCTAACCTCTTCCTACCTAGATTCCTAACCTCCCATTGTTCTTAAAACAACCTCAACCCTCAGATGGTAAGTGGTTTTATTAATTCATCACCCTTTCATAGTTTTTTTAACCACTTTGACCAGATCAACACCAATCCATGATCGACGGTGATCATTGTGGACATCTTTGATCCTATATAAACATCATCCCGCATCATTTCTCATTTATATAGATCAAAGATATTGGGCACCCTAACAAATTAAAGAGATCTCAAATGACCTCACAACATTAGAAGATCCCCCATAGTCTTTTTCATCCTTTAGGAGTCCTCCTCCAACATTCACTCTGTCATTTGGACCTATATCATCCTCATCAGCATTTAACAAGGTATAGCACATTTCTTTTAGTCATTTTCAATAGTATCTTAAATCGGTTATATTTTTAAACACTTGTCTTCATATCCTTGTCTATCCATCATGCCTTCTACCTTTTGTTTGGCCATTTTCTCAACATTTAGCATATCAGTCAATTTTACCAAGGATCATCGTCGATCCCTAATTTTTGCCTATTGAATTCCCAATCCTTTTACACTTAATTCAACTCTCCATACATATTCAAATTTCATATTTATGTATTCATTTTTTCTCTACAGCCTTTGTACCTCATCTTAGCATTGTCAATATCAAAATCTACATCTGAAACAATATATTTTACCATATTGTATTAAAATAGACCATTTTATCCCTAATCTCTCGCTAATCACCAATTGTCTTCAATCCTTTTCTTTTATCCTTATAGATATATTATCATTCTATTTTGCTAACAAACAATCTTTAAAATCATGTTTTGTCTTTAGATGATTGTTTCAAGACAAGTACATCATATTACAAACATATACAACATCTCAATAATGTAAGAACCCTTCATGTGGGAGCATTTCGATATATCACGCAAACTTATCCTATGTTTCATTGCCTTAACACCTGAGATTTAATACATAAAAGACTAGCTTGAGATCATTTGTGAAATACATGACGTAATTGAACAAGCCTAGTTTGACTATTTTGAAGAACTTGAGCTCATTGTATCCCTAGCCTAGGCCACCTACAACAAGGAGAAGGATATCTCCATCCCTCTACAACTATAATCATATTGTCATTATCTTATTTCATTATCATATCACTTGATTGTAAAACACAAGTTGACACCCTTCAAGGAAGCCCTTTGGATTCTTAGGATCGGCCTTGCAAGCAAATCATTTAATCATTATCTAATATTTGTCTTGTTCAGTTGTCTTTGTACACATGTCCTCTCACTCAGTGAAAGGAGGAGTCTTATGCATCATTGGTGTATCCACTCATCCTGACATTGTGTTTATCAACTTAGGTATTGGTAAACCCTGCTTTATTTAGACTTTTGGTATTTCATTATAATAATAGCAAACTGAAATTCACCATAAACAACCTTTAATCCATTGGTCATTTAATTTTAGCACACTTATCAAACAATATTGGTGAGAAATTATCATAATCTTAAATTTCCAAAATTAAACAATATTTTAATGAGATTTTTAGTGCATGTGTGTTATGATACAAGATGAGGCTTGCTAAGATGATTGTTTCATTTGAAGATAATGATCTTTAGGATCTATTCACACATATTAATTTATCCCTTATAATAATCTATCATGTTTTTAAAAATTCAATACTTCAATGAATCATGCCATACCCTAAAGGACTAAGAGCTTAAGCATCTAGTAATGAACAAGCTTAAATATGCACCCGATGTACCTTAAAGTAAACAAGGTTTTAAATCTAACTCTAATGACAATAAGAATGAAGAAAAGATAATGGTCAATGTTATATCTCTACTATCTAAGATTTAGTTGCAAGACCCTCATTGGGGTGGTCATTCACATGTCTACCTTCGTTACCACACATTATATTTAAATGATTATTTGAGTCTAACATCGTGTCTCTCTCTCCACCGATGGAGGTTGATGTGAGTAAGCCTCAATTGACCATTCAATGTTAATGTGTATTATGACTATCACTATTCACCATTCAAAAAATTGTTTCTTTAAGCTAAATCATGTGATTTAGGATTTCATCAATAATCAAACTATTAATTTTGATGCCAATTAATAGGATTCTAGACCAATCAATGAGAATTCAAAGCTTAAAATCTTGAATGAAAAATTACCTCAACATACAATAGATCCTAAAGGAAATTATGAGGTTGATCATGCACACAAATTGTACCCTCCTATTTATTATAGTCATTCAATGGATGTTGTTATTAGAACTATCACTACTACTATGCTTAAATAACATATTATCACATTTTATGAGGATAAAATTATGGGTAATGTTTCAAATAACAATGCACTATATATTCTAGCTTGCATTACTAAATAATGTATATGTAATGTTGAGGTTGATAATGGATCTGTTATCCATATTTCACCCCGGGAAAAATATTGGATCAACCATGATCCCACATAGGAGGAAATAGAGTCAAAAGGCGAGATAGAAAAGGGCTTCAAAATTGGCTAAGTATAAAGGTGTAAGCGGAGAATGCCAAGTGTTAGTATGGTGCTGATTCAAGGGGTAAATAGAGAAAAGGTTTCTAAATAAGTTCCAAACTGCCGTGTGTCCCAGGGGAAAGTGGACCGTTGGGGAAAAATTTGGTTCTTTTCCCCTTGTTATCAAAAGGGGTAAAAGTTACAAAATGGCCCGCAACTCCGCCCAAGGAAAAAGTCAGCATTCGGGCCCGAGTCAAAGCCAAGTGGGGAATTGGAGGAAAGGGAAAAAGATAAATTGTGGACCCGTAGGCCCGATTTTTGTTCCAATCTGGCTGCCACATGTCCCATATCAAAAGGGGACCCATTTTTCAAGTTATTTTCCCACCCTCCTATATGGACCCGATACAAACTTCAAAGGGGCATATCTTTTGACTCATGGCTCAAAATATTACAAATCTAATGTTGTTGGAAATATCTCGGCCTCACCCATGCCATGGAGGTCTAAAAATTAATTTTGAGGAGGTTAGGTGAAGAAAAATAGAGGAAACATCTTCGGGTTGTCAATGCAAGATCTTCTTTCTCAACAACCAGATCAAATTTGATCTGTTTCACCATTTCCTCTTCCTTCAAGGTGCCAAACAAAGGATTGATGTAGTAAAGATGGATTTGGGGAGAGATTTCATTAGAGGCATTAACAGTGGTGGTTGAGCTTCAACCTGATTTTCCCTTCTCTCTCTCTCTCTTCTTCTTTTAGGTTGAATCTATAAATACGAGGCAAGATTCATTGTAAAGGGTTGGACATTCTTTGTTTTGCAGGATCCCTTCTCCTCTTAGCAAAGGGATTTGTGGGGTTTAGGCCTTCCATTAAAAATTGCATTATGTTTCTACCTCTTGGCTACTTTGTAATGGATTGTATCAATCTACAGAGTAATAAAACACATCTATGATCAATTTTAGATCCTCTCTTGTCTCTTTTGCTTTCATCTGGTCTCCCATTATATATCTAGCTATCTGTGCTTGTTTATTGTATGCATTTTGTTAGTTTATGTCTATTAGAAAAATAAGTGTTCATTATTTCTTTGGTGTATTGCCTCGTAATTTAGCTTTGTTTTAATTTTTTTATTCCTTTTATCCATGTCTCCTTCTTAAAGTTTAGATTAGGATTAAGAATAGACCCTCTGCAAGTTTCTACATATACACCTAAACATAGGAATAAGGAACCGGCCTTAAATCTGGAGAGCTTTCCTATTTTGTAAGGTCCCACACCTTGGGGAAAGTTCAATGTTATGTAATCACACCAAATGAGTCTGCCTTAGAAAAGTAGATCTTTTAGAGCTCATTTGGGGGTGCTGTGATTCTGCATTAACAATTTTGGCATGCCCGGTGGAACTAAGAAGTCTCCATCTTATTACAGTAAGGATTGATGTACACTTGATGTGATTATGGCTTCTAAGAATCCTTAAAATTGTACATCTGGTGACTCTAAAAGAAACAAATCTATTGGTTTCAGCAGCCCAAGCTTGAGAGATTCATGAGAAAAACCCGGTCTAGAGCAAGGAAAGAAGGTATATTTTAATACTTATGTCTATCCCCAGGCATAGAAAGGAGAGGAAGAAGAGTTAAAAGGTCTCCATCTCCACTAAGCAGAACCTTGTCAACACCTCCACCTATAAGGCCTTTCTTTTCAGTTTGCAAGGATTCTTAGACCAATCAAAATTACATAACTAAATCCATATGTCAACTTCACCGGCAGTAGTCCACTCACCTTGAATGCACAAAACCTAGTTTTGATCGCAGCATTAAAGAGCATCCCATATTTCACTGGGGAAAATCAAACTTCTCTTGGTGACCATGTCCAAGATATTGCAAATGTTTGTACAATCCACGAGATCCATGAGATGGACATTGCAGTCAAGCTGCTCGCCTCTTCATTCAAAGGGAAAGCTTCATAATGGTTCAGGAGTCTTGAAGCAGGCTCTATCCAGAACTAGAACCAGATTGTGCATGGCTCTTCACAATCAATTTGGAGAAAAAGGTGATAACTTTTCTTTGTTGGAGCAACTAACAACAATCAATAGAGCCCCAAATGAGCAGTTGACAAACTTCAACCTCGATTCTAGCGGACCTAGGATAGAATTCCACAGCAAGAACAAAGCCCACTAATGAAGGTGGCTTCTTATACTTTCTTAGGGCTTTAAATTCTGATATCTCTCTAATGATTCAATTAATGGGGGTACTACATTACTCGTAGCATATAGCTCTCCATAGGGGTGAGAACCATTTGATTCAAGCTGGAAAAATTACTCATAGGCCATCCATGCCTCTGCACTGAGTTAGGAAGCCCGGATACTAGCCAAGTACTGTCATTAGCTCCTATACCCACCCCAGAGTCAAAGCTCGGTTAAGCTTCCACTTCATCATTTAATACCTTTAAAGAGCTTCAAGTAGTGATGAAGCAACTTCGAGAACTTTGGGAATGAGCTAGTGAGCATCAAAAAAACAACAAGCTCGAGTTCTAGGCCATACCGGCCCCGGGCTCAATATCAAGCTAGAATCCAGTATCAACACAATAGGCCACTACCTCAGACTATGAATTAGATCCAGAACCAAGGACAGCCCCAAGCTGCTAGACCTTTCAGGCCATATGATCCTGACACAGGTTCAACATCAAGAGCATTGGTCCCAACACAGAATAATATGGCACAGGAATATGATTGGTGTTTTCCATGTGATCAGCCACATAACCAATCAACGTGCTTTAATGGTGCTCTAAATCAGGCCTTGATGGTGCAAACTAGTATGATGCCACAAGAACCTATCCAAGAGGGAGATCATCAAAGCAAAGAGCTAAACAAGGTGGACCTTCAGGAGAAACTATGCTAGTAAATTGGCAGGCTGAAGACTTCGTGGGATGAATCAGTTCCCTTCTCAAAGTGTAGCTGCCAATACACGGTCCAAAAAGAGAAGTATTGGAGAGGGCCAACCACTAAACTCAGGTGACCCTCAACCTTCCATCACTCCATAAGGTCCTAGTGTTCCAAGTGTAACTCCCAACATGTTAAACCAATCCAAACTAGCTTCTAAACCCGATCGGGCACCGATTTGTAACAACCCATGTGCAAGAAATAAATGTGTCTAGGAAGGGGCAGCAAAAAGATATCTCATTCAATATTATTGAGCAAATGAAAAGGAAAAGTGTGAACATTTCACTATGGGAGTCATTGGCCATTCCAGGGTAGAGGGATCTATTGCAGCTACCATTCGAATTGGTCAAGTTCAAATCAACCCCCTAACCAAAGAAGAGAGAGTGCTTTAATGCAGTTCAACAAGGAGAAACCATGGAGAACAACAAGGTAATAACTTGAGACCTCCTCCCTTATATGTCTCATTGATTATTGAAGATAAATTGGTTCAAAATTGTATGATTGATTCTAGGGCTAGTAGTTCTGTGATACCCAAACAAATAGTGATCGGTTGGGTCTTCAATATGAGGTCATCTCTACAAGAGTAGGACAATTAGATGGGATAAAAGTGACTATCATGGGAATCATCAAGGATCTGATTCTCACTCTACATACTTTCCCTAATGTGATTGTTTTCCAAAATGTTTCAATCATAGACTTACCACCACATTTTGCTTTGTGTTCGTCCAGAGACTTCACTGCCAAAATTGGAGGCTACCTATCTACTGATTGGTCACATATGCTCTTTAGGACAAGGTATGGGGTGAAGGCCATAATAAAATCTGAACCTATTGTTGATTATCATATTGAATCATATGTGCCTAGCCCAATCAATGCCAACTGCTCATCTTTTGATCAAGAAGACCTCCTAAACACTAATGAAATAGATACCAAGGTGGGATGTATCCCAGACTTAACCCTAGATGAGTGGGCCAACAAAAACATGCTTTTGACCCCTATAAGGAGATGGAGGAATCTGAACTGGGTGTCTACTATCTACATGAAGAGAATCATCCTCTTCCGACCTAATCAAGCCAGAATACAAGGATGACAATGAGGTATGGAAATTGTTCTTTGATGGCTCAAGGAGTAGACAAGGAGATGGAGGAGGAGCCATGATTGTGTCCCCTAGAGGTATGAGATATTATTCAACCTTCATATTCTAGTTTACTTGCTCAAATAACACTATTGAATATGAGGATTTACTCCAAGGTCTTCATTGGGCAAGGAAGCTAGGAATCAAGAACTTGCAAGTATTCGGTGACAGTGAGTTGGTTGCCAATCAAGTTAGAGGACTTAATGTTGTTAAAAATGACCTACTCAAGAACTACAAGAGTAGGGTATGGGATCTCATGGAGGATTTTAAGGCCTTCAGTATTGTGTCCATACCCAAGAAGGAGAATGAAGCTACTAACAGACTTTTTGCAATTGGGGCAATGTTTGATGTGGTTGAAAGCATCAAAAGAGACAGAGAACAACCACATATCCATGTGGTTGTGAGGCCAAATAGTGTCAGCTAAAAATACATGTAGGAAGGTGTTTGAGAATGATCAAAAGATCATTAACTTTCTACAAGAAGCTGAATTATCAGCTATAAACCAGAATAGACTAGAGCAGCAGTACGGGAATTAGATAGTATAGCTACATACAAACAAGCTTCCCAAAGGCTTAGTGACACTAGAATCCATTTTCAATATTAATGATAGTTTAGAAAAGAGAAGGCTAACATGTAGATCAAAGGAGAAGAATCATGCTTCAGTCAAGAGATGTTTTGACAAGAAGGCAAAAGCAAGGACCTTCTAGGAAGGAGACCTAGTTTTGAAATGGGATGCAGATTGAGTAAAACCAGGAAAGCATTCCAAATTTGACACCATCTGGAGTGGCCCCTATATGATCACAACATGCAAAAGTGGTAATGCTTTCTAATTGTCTACATTGGAGGGTGAAGAGTTGCAGATTCTAGTAAATGGGATCTATCTTAAGCACTGCTATTAAAAGGGGAGTTCTCACCCTGTACATATTAGTTTAGTTTTCTCTTTCCTCTAAGTGCTTATGTACATTGTCTTGTTGTAGTATAGATTGCTTTTATCCTAAGTTATTTGCACGCTCCGCATGTTCCGTTTGGAGCATGTATGATTTCAAATTTTGTTTATAGTGTGGTGTTGTTTTGTGGTTCTTATGCAATCCACTCAAAAAGACAGATTAAAACAATTTTCTACTCTCAGAAACCTTCATTTTGAGATTTATTATGAAAATTGAGAGTGCAAGCAGTCAGGCTTGTGAATCAGAGTAAAAATGAATACTAGACTGTCTTTCTCAACTCCATGCCCAATGGATACGACAAGGCAATTGGTCTTTTCATCTAGCAGGCAGATACCCCTATGAGTCACCAGATTGTTATCCATATTTCACCCTCGGGAAAAATATTGGATCAACCATGACCCCACATAGGAGGAAATAGAGTAAAAAGGTGGACAGAAAAGGGCTTCAAAATTTGATAAGCATATAAAGGTGTAAGCGAAGAATGCTAAGTGTCAGGATGGCACTAATTCAAGGGGTAAATAGAGAAAAGGTTTCTAAACGAGCGTCGATCGCCATGTGTCCTGTGGAAAGTGGGCCATTGGGGAAAAATTTGGCTCTTTGCCCCTTGTTATCAAAAGGTAAAATTTGTAAAATGGCCCGCAACTCCGCCCAAGGAAAAAGTCAACATTCGGGCCCAAGTCAAAGCCAAGCGAGGAATCGAAGGAAAGGGGAAAAGATAAAGTGCGGACCCGTAGGCCTGATTTTTGTTCCAATCTAACTGTCATGTGTCCCATATCAAAAGGGGGCCATTTTTTCAAGTTGTTTTCCCGCCTCCTATACTGAGATCCGATACAAACTTTGAAGGGGCATATCTTTCGACTCAAGGATCAAAATATTTCAAATCTGATGTCATTGGAAAGATCTCACCTCACCCATGCCATGGAGGTCTGAAACTTTAATTTTGAGGAGGTTATGTGAAGAAAAATATAGGAAACGTCTTTAGGATTTCAATTCAGGATCTTCTAACCTCAACAACCAGATTATATTTGATCTATTTCATTGTTTCCTCTTCCTTCAAAGCGCGAACCAAGGATTGATGTAGTAAAGATGGATTTGGGGGATATTTCATCAGAGGCATTAATAGCGGTGGTTGAACTTCAACCTACTTTTCTCGCTTCTCTCTCTCTTCTTCTTTCAGGTTAAATCTATAAATATGGGGGAAGGATTCATTATAAAGGGTTGGACATTATTTTTTTACAAGCTCCCTTCTTCTCTATTAAAGAAAGGGATTTGTGGGGTTCAGGCCTTCCATCAAAAATTACATTATGTTTATACCTCTTGGCTACTTTGTAATGGATCAGATCGATCTACAAAGCAATAAAACATGTCTCGTGATCGATTTTAGATCCTCTCTTGTCTCTTTTGCTCATCCGGTCTCCCATTATACATCCGGCTATTTGTGCTTGTTTATTGTATGCATTTTGTTGGTTTGTGTCTATTAGAAAAATAATTGTTCATCATTCCTTTGGTGCATCACCTCGTAGTTTAGCTTTGTTTTAATTTTTGTATTCCTTATATCCCTGTCTCCTTGGTAAAGTTTAGATTAGGATTAAGAACAAACCCTCTGCAAGTTTTTGCGTATGCACCTAAATAGAGGAATAAGGAACCATCCTTCTATTTGGAGGGATTTCCCATTTTGCAAGGTCCCACACCTTGGGGAAAGTTCAATGTTATGCAATCACACCAAATGAGTGTGCCTTAGAAAAGTAGATATTTTAGAGCTCATTTGGGATTGTTGTGATTCTACATTAACAGGATAATGTGGCAATATATGTACTATGACATTGATTAAATACTTAGGATACAATAAGGAATACTTAAAACCCACTTATCGAGCTATTTTTGGATCTAATAGACATATTACATCACCCCTTCAAGTGGGGGAAACTATCTTATCAAAACCTTTATGGTTCTTTATAACATTGGTACTTGTGACATTTTACTAGACATCCTTGACTTCATAAAATCTATTTTATCACTTTTAATGTGCATAATTTTTTGAAATACATTTATTATAATGAAATTGTAAAGTTTCAAGGCATTCCTTATTATTTTATTTTTCTATTTATGGGTGTTATTTCCAACCCTACTCCTTGTGTATAAATGATCACATGACCTATCACCCCAAATATTCAAAAATTCCCAATCAAGTGATAAACACTCCTACACTATCATCTCATCAACATAATCCAGAATTAACATCATGTAAATCTAATTCAATAGATTCTCCTAAAACTTTATAGTCAAATCAATAGGTCCTACAACCTAAGCTTAAAATGACACAACCTCCTATCTTATGTAGTCACCTATTGAGGAACACACCTCTTCCACTAGTCCATTCTACATGTTCACCTATATCATGACATTTTGATGATGTAACACATGATTTCATTCTAGACTATCACATGCACTCAAACACATTTATTAATTCCCCTTCTCCATATGAACTTAAGTTTAGATAATATTTTCTTGAGTATTACCAAACACATACAAAAATAAAACATTGAAATATTTCAATATTTAAAAACATTCAAATATTTTTAAAATACAAAGTCATGACTCGAACATAGCTTAATTTACTAATTTTTTATTTACATATGTTATTTATCACATGAGTTGATAGATACCATATTTTATTTTCTCTACACGCATGTGTTTCAAAAGTTATATAAGTGTGATACGGGATACACATGGTTTTACATGAATTTATATGTTGGACTTACCCTTCGCACAAAGTGACCTTTTTAGTCCTGGGGACATCTTATACACTATCAAGTGGTATTGTTCTATTTATTACACAAATATATCCATTTATGCTTTTTGTTCATATTATACATTCTAATATATGTTTTTATCAGGATTTTGGAACTAGCATATGTGGACTATACATGACTAGTATATCTTATTTGATGCATCTATTAGTTATTTTTGATTTATTCTTTACACCTTGGATTTTTTATTGTTTTTCCTATGTGTATGGATTGTATCCTATTTATGAGCATGTGACACTTTAGTGTTCATTATTATTTTTGGCCTCAGTAGCCTTTTTTTGTGCAGCCCTCACCTATTATGAGTGTTTGAAACATGTGTGTCCTCAGTATGTGGCCATTCAACTTTCTATGTGACATTGTGCATGAATTTGTGTGTGAACTTGTGTCCTTGTATGCTTGTTGTGTTTTCTATCTCTATGTGCCCTGATTTATCACTTATGAACTCTATCATGGTTTATTTTACAAATTTGGTCATCTACAACCACATCCTTATGGGTTCCAGTAATTATTATCTCTTATATTTGACATGGAAACACTTCAATTATTATGACCTAAGTGATCTCAATCACCCTCACCCCAAAAAGAGGGGAATTTAGGCGGGTTATCACAAAAATATAAATGATAATAAGGAACACATACATAATTACAAAATATAGAAAACACAAGAACATATTATATGAATAAATTTATAGGGTTACAAATAGAATAGGTAGAGTTTCTATATATAGATATAACATCCAATATGATATTGTCCTATACATTGACAACTATGTCTAGCTTGATTCCAATGTTATAAAATATAGTTTCTCATAAAAGTTTTGATTTTACAATGGTTTAAATAAGAAATTGCATACAAGAATACAAGTTACAATACGGTGCTCACTTTGCATTTTTTTACAAATGCGGGGAAAATGGTTACTTGTGGAAAGTGTATGTTACAAATTTATTAATTTACATGTTGATATTTCTATTTCTATTTTTTATATTTTAAGAAGTTCAATACATTCAATAAGTATAAACCTAAATCCATCTACAATAGTTTGTTTTATTAGAAAAGGTGTGTCAAATTTTAGTGACACTTGACTTCCTATGACATTACAATTTGTGGTCCCATGTGGTTCCACCTTTATTTGAGTGTTGAAATTACTTCACTCCAAGATTTGAGGTTTACTTTTATTATCACTCTTCTAATTGTAAGTGGTGGGTTTTTTCATCCCCATATCTCTCTTAGCATTTTTTGGTTAGGAATACGATACCCTCAACCTTGTTTTCATTAGGGAATTGATCACCCCAATCATCCATGGTTATTTCTACAATATCCATATCCTCATATCTTAATAATGGGGCATTTTATTCTATATCTGCAGGGAATATTTAGTCCTACAAATACAATTTTACTCCTTCCTTGCTATTTTATTATTTAATAAATTTAAATTTTAAGTGTAATATATTTTTAATTAAAGTTTTTTTTTTATTATATGGATATTGTCTACACTTTTGCATTATAGGTTGCACTCTTGGGTAAATCTTGTGTCCATTCAAACAATTAAACAATCAAGTAAAGAAAAAGTGTTTTTACACACTTTGGTACATTTTCCTTTAAAGCTAGCAATTTTCATTTACTAGCTTAAAGGGGGACAAATATAGACCTTGAATTTGGTAATTAGGTACTTGATAATATTGATTTGGATTATATCCCTACATCATGATTTAAGTGTACAATAAAAGATTAAACATGTTATTCTACTCTCTCCTAAGGCTTAAAAATACTTCATGTTATGTTACTTTGTTGCTTTAAAACGTACAAGACTAATCTCATTTCTTATAAACATCTTATATATCTCATTATACTTCTCTACATTTCCACTTATAATATTCTACCTCCTTGGACACTACCATCTACATTGGATAGAACCATCATGTAGTTTTAAACATGTTTGATAAAGATAATGTCCCACTTTTATCTGCAAAGTGGGACAATGGTTATATTTTCTTATGTGTCTCTTATTTCCACTTCCTAGTTAGCATTGACATGAAATTACATACAAAGTGGAATGGCATAAAAGTGAGTTAGATACTCATTTACTCAGATTTCATTCTCAATGACTCCTTCAACAAATACTCGGAAAATCTTACCTCATCTTCCCTAAATAAAGAGTGTACACTAATAGTAGCCTCTATACAAGTCTAAAGCACTATAAATTAGGCTCAAAATAGATGAACCCAACTCAAATGAATCTCAAGATCAAATCAAACACTATAAATTATCTATGCACTAAAGGGCACTTCAATGTGGTTTTACTCTAGAAAATACCAATATACAAGCACTCTACTCTAGTGCTCTATTAAACACTCACAAAGAGTACATATGAATTATATTTATTTATCTCTCTATTGGTATTGATGAATAAAAGAAAAAATAGGGAAGGGAACTATAGAATTGCATTCACTCTTACATGAGCACTAGAAGAACAAGGGGTTAGCCACCAAGGGCATTCCAACTTAACCACACACCTATTTTGTTACATAATCTATTTGAGTGTTAGTATATGAAACCAGGGTTTTATCATTATAAGAGAATGTATGAGTATTATTAGACAATTGAAAGTACATAAAGCCATTAAAGACAAAGATCAAGCAATCTATATTGATATAAAATTCCAAAGAAGTACCATATACTAGCATATAGTTATATATAAGAACCACACTCTAGTGTTTGAATGCAACACTAATCTTTAGGAGGGTTTCAACACTATTTTTCAAATACAAAGCATCTTCATCCTTGTCACAACCCTTTTTACCTAGTTTCAAATCTAAATCATCACGTGAAATGGTTAAAAACCAATCACGCTCATCATCTTGTGTTTACTATATTTATCATGTGTTTTAATTGAATGAAACTTCTTGATAATATTTTACATGTTCTTTCAAATATGAATGGTTAAATTATTTATCTATTAATTTGATTGCAGATTAGTTTCTAAGATTTTACTCCTAATAATATTTTATTTTAGTATAATCAACTCTAAAGACGGGTCAAACCACATGTAGTTCCTTAAATCCTATTATGATGTGGAGGTTAAAAAATGTAAGTAAGATGGATCCCTTGATTTGGCCCTCAAAAATTTGTAATTTTTAATGAAATTGATTTTAGTGTATAGATGTGTAATATAGGAAACATTATAGATGTGTTTATATTTTAGTAGCTCTAATATAATGTGCTCTAAGAGAGATATGCTTCGATTCTTGGCTCAATTTCCTTCTTAGATGATTCTTTGATATTGGATCCCTAGATGCCCCTAATATGTAAGTGTACATGTGCTTATATAGGTGAGTAATTCAAATTATTTCTAATCAACCAACCCTAAGTTGACTAAGGTAACATGTGAATTTTAATAGATTGTCATTGTAAGTAGGAGGAACAATTATCGTCTTCCAATCGATAGATTCATCATTTGAACCAAAACCTTGGCCCACAAACCCATATAGGCTTAAGTTAGAACCAAGTATTAGACAAGAGATGGATTTTTAAAAATTTGAACACATTTTGTATAAGGTGCATTAATTCCTAAACTGATAAGTTGAATAACAAGTCATAACCTAATCGATGCAAATTTTACGATAAAGCATGTGATTTAATAAAATATGAATATTTTATTAAAATATGAAAGTAAATGATTGCTACAACTGATGTACAATGAATATAAGTGTTATACAATTTATTTAATTTCAAATATGAAAGGAAATGAGAGAGGTGAGGTACTTATCTGAATTATGCTTACCCCGAAGTGATTTTGGACTAGAGAATATGATGGAACAGAATCATAGACCTTCATAAAGATCCTTAGAAAAATAAAAAGAGGTGGAAATGAGTGTACATGGGTCCTAAGACATGGGCACTGCACCCAAGACCTCTGTATGGGTGCTGAAGTATGTAGAAAATGTCGAACTTGGTTCTTATATGTTTGCTACGACTTCGCACTTGTTCACCTTTTGTCACCTTTATGTCGTGTTTGGACCGTTGAGATACATATAAACCTGTACAAAAGTATGCTCCTACAAAACCCTCAAAAAGACATCAAATCCTAAAAATAAAGATGCAAAATGAGGGGTCGAACTATCCTCAGTTGTCACAATGGTGAACTTACAACTGATCATTGCACTACATCTCAAACCCAATGTAGTTATGTGTGTTTTATGCGTCAAAATGGTGCTCTTAGGTTTCCCTCATGCTAATGATGCCAAGATAGTGTGTAGTAGCTAGATAAAATACAAATGTGTGGATGGTATAGAATGAACTCCCCTTCCTATGTAGTGTGTATGCATAATAATGTGCCCAAATGTTGTCCCTTGAGATGGGTAGATAGTTATCCCTTGCTAATAATCTTTTGCCCATATAATGGTATGTGTGTTGTGTTTATATAGGGATCTCTTGCTCAAATTTTGACACTAATCACCCAACATGCTGACTAGTGTTGTGGAATATGAGAGGGAAAACCAAAAATACCAACCTCAAATTTCAAAAATAATATCAAACATAAAGAGTACATGGGCACCAGGATGGAAAAGAGCACGGGCGCTAGTGTCTAGAGATAAGTGACGACAAATGAGTGAAGGTTGGAAGACATGGATCCATGTGACCTGACTAGAACTAGATGTATGAGTGATAAGTGAAAAAGATAAAAATAATAGAAACCAATAAGATAAGTGGATGGACTATGGAATGGGTCACCAGTGAATAATTTTAATGTGTAAGATCCATATATAAAATAGCATACTTGGTGGTATATTAAATAGTAGTAAGTGTGTGATTTTGTGTCTACATTTTCCCCACTTGATGTTGTTGAGTGAAAGTTTGGTAACATAAAGTAGTTAGATATACATACTTGAGATATGTCTAGAGAAGCCCATGTTATAGAAGTACATGAAAAATGAGAAAATATAGTTTGACGAACCATGGATCGGTGTGTCGATCCATGTGGTGTGACGAGAGAATTGAGACCATTATGAGAAGCACTAAGTGAGATTGGTGATAATGATAGTGAGTGATTGGAGATTTCGATATTGTTGATGATGGAGATGTGTTGGGGTAAGGAGTGATCATTTCCCAACCTAACTTTATGTGTGTGAAAAACTAAGGATTTTGGTGTCATGCCACCGTGAGGAGGAATAGTGTAGGGAAAGAGGTCTAGTTTTACTCTTGAACTTTAACTATATCCTCAAAAGGTCTAGCTATGCAGCATGATAAAGACCATATTTGGTTTATTTAGATCCATTTTTATTGAACGTGAATAACACATACGGGAGCAAAGTATAGGAAAGGTAATGACGTATCATTTCCCCTACTCCCAAGATGTCACCTGAAATGTGTATGTGATGGCTTCCATGTTAGGTCATCCGGAAGTAGTTGTAAAATGTAGAATAATTTCCCATGTTAGGCCATCTCGGGAAAGTGGTGATATAACTCCCAAGGTAGGTCATATAGGAGGATAAATGTGTTACGTTGTGTTGATTGATTGATACGATTTGAATGGTAAAACATTTGTGTTATGGAGATTAGGATGTGTATGATTGATTGATTGATTACTCATGGAGATATTTTATGTTTATTGCCCCCATATTAGGTCATTAGGGGAATCTCTAGAAGGTGATGTGAAATTATGCATAGTGTATATGAAAATTGTTGACAACATGGAGTTTATAAATGTGAAATGATCATGTTATGGTGTAATGGGGATTATGGTATGCCCTGATTATATAAAGCCCCTTTCGGAAAAAGGGGGAGTGATGATGAGAATGAACATTGAGTTGAAAGTAATCGCATAATGATGTAATGATGAAGATATTATTAATATCGCAAAAATGTGTATATTCAAATGAAATGATGTTAAGGAGGAATATAATGTGTATGAAATGTATATGATATAGTAGTAGGTAGAATTTCAAGAGAACAATGTAAATGAGACAAGAATCAAAGTAAGGATGCTCAAGATATGATTGAAATTATGCAATGTGTATTAGTTTGAAGAATAAGTGTGAATAATGACTATAGTGTGGTAAGTAATGGAGAGTTACTATAAATAGTAAGATGAAAAAGTGAATAGGTAATTCATTTGATTATAGCACGAGTGAAATTTTGAGATTTGGGTAGATGAATATGCCTCAAGTGAGAGCACCACGATTGAGTCGGTTCGAGATGGTGGTAACATTTATGGTGTCATGCATGACAATGGAGCTAGTAAGTGGGATTTTTTTAAAAGCGTGTGGATATTAGTCATTTTGATGATTTTTGTAAACATTTTTTTCAAGTTTCTCGGCATTTTGGACCCAGACAAGAGAGGTGAAGGTGTTAATGTCCTTCGAGACACTAGCATCCAGGAATGGGTGCTAGTGACCTACTCTTGGGTGCCCCAATCCTACTCCCGTGCACTTTGGTGTCCCGAGAAGTCTTAGGATGAGACTAGAGTGTTGTAGATGTGAAAATGGATGTGTGTTGATGTTGTAGGTTATGTTTTGGCATATGTATGATGTTCTACTTTCATGTTTTTTATTATTTTGTGGTGTGCAGAGGGATATCCATTCGAGAGATTTTCACAAAGTGGTCACAATTTGAGTACATTATTGGGATTGGGGTTTTAGATGACAAGTGGGATGTTCTTGATCTTGATGGCCTTTGACACATAGTGAGGATGGGATATTTACCCCATAAAATTACTATGATCACAAGCTTTGTGTGAGAGATGGTGTACAGATACGTGCACATTTTGGTTGCCTACAAATGGTCATGACACGTTGACTCTAGAGGACATGTATCGAATAATGTGATTGCTTATTATTGGTGAGAGTGTTCAAGTGATGGAAATTGATGATGCATAAAGAGATATGAGGGTTGTTACATGTGGTATTTCATTGGGAATTGAGTATACACTAAGGTCCACATTAGTCTAGATGTTATTCGAGGTCTAGGGTTTCATGATTGTGGAAGTTTATTTTCATTGCGATTGCTTCATCGGTTGTAGTGGAGGGTGGTGGTGTAGACATCTTGTATAAGATGCATGACATTTGTCATTGGATAGAGGAGAAGGGAAGGAGATATGCGAGGGCACATTGTGTATTATCCCACATGTATAGATATCTATATAGATTTACACAGGAGGAACATGGGGGTGGTATTGGAGCTATGAATTTGTTATATGTATGGACCTACGAGCATATTATAGTATTAAGGCCAGTTGGTGGGCCATGATGAGAGTAGGCTAGACCGAGATATATTTGTAAGGAGGTGAGTTGGTGATCATGGCAAGAACATGGATACATATACCTATAAAGCAATGTTAGATTGTATGGGGCCAAAAGCCATTATATGAAGGCCATACTGAGACTACGGAGGATGGCTAGAGGATGTATCAGAGCTACAATGTGTACATCATACTATGTGGTTTGAGGATCGGTTCAGGGTAACCGACCTATTCTAGGCACAAAGCACATGTCAAGACAGTTTGGTATGGCCCATAATGTTTCCCCATATCCATATGTATGGGAGAGGACCATTAGGACACCGAGGAGGGATACAGCTAGAACAAGGCCCATAAGAGCATAGCTATTACCTCTTATGCCAAACGAGGCAAATGTAATGATAGAACCGATAGATGCGAGATGATACGGGGTGTATGGAGGCATACCATGCATGGTGGGTATCGCATCGGTGGGTATTTTTGTTTCCAGTGTTGGTAAATGTAGCAGAATCTGCTAGGAGGAGGATCAGAGGGGAAAGCACATGCCTCGTATATTGTAATGGTGGAAATAGTAGAGTGTAAGTATTTGTATAGTGTTGTTTGTGAGTTATTATATGGTTTATTGAGTGTCATTGTTTTCTAATGTGTTGATCTATAGATGTAGGTGATGCATATTGGTTGTTGATTGTGGACACATCCATCTATACATTGACACAAAATGTGCCCACCAATGTACTCGTGGGTGGAGTTATGCTAGAGCATGTGGATTCTATCACGAGTGAGCATGCATACCTATTTGATCAGTGGAACTAGCGGTGGCTACATGTAATATATTACTAAGTGAGATGGATGAGGCATGAAAGGAGACACAACGAGAAAGAGATAATGTAGGTGGAGGTCCCCTAGTACAAGATGTATTTGCATGGTTTGTGGAGTTATAAGGTGGCTTCACAAAGCAATGTCGAAGGTGACACTTGCATAGGTAGGTAGAGATATATAGGGGCCACGATCAGTGGTATAGATTAAGTGGTGAGACTTCTAGTTCTAGGGCTCTCACACCATAGATAGTGATAGTGATGATGAGATATGATATGTATTGATGTATCAATGTAGAGGATTTTCCCCAAGTGATGGGATTTTGTAACTATGATTTTGATCAATGTATATATGGATTATTAGCATATGTCATTTTCTTTTATGTTTTATTGATGATGATTGGGACTTGAATCTTAATGTATGATGGATTTTATTATTATCGCTATACTTTATGTATGAGGTTATGATGATTAATTTTTTGATTTGATATTTCAATGTATAGTTGTTGATGATGATTAATGATGATATAGTGTATATGATGATAGATAATGTATGTAGTATGATTGTATGATAAATAAATGATTGAAAAGTGTATTGTATGTATGTATAACATTGTGATGAATGATAAAGTAAAAAATTAATGATGTGAAAGAGTATGTGAATGAGATGGTCGTAATAGTGTAGTGAAGTGCATGTTAGTATGATGAAGAGGGGGAGAAGAATAGCGATTCCCTCCAGTGTGTAGATGATAAGGTTCATTTATATAAGACCCCTCAGTAGTTAAGAATGAACTATAAAGTAAGAGTGCATCATTAGGAAATTATTTGATAATGTGCATGAGATAAATATATTGAAATAACATGTAGCATAGAGATATGGTGAGGTTCTTATTGTAACAGATCCCTCAACAATCATGTAATAATTGTAATAAAATGAGTGCGTCATTGGGGGTAAGGTGATAAAAATCACCTACCAAAGACCAAGCCAGTATGGAGCAGTGGAAGCATGTGGAATGGAAGTAGTGTGATTATGTGGGACAAATTAAATTGCATTTGGAATGGTTTCAATGATGGGTGATGCGGTGGTGAGAAGTAGAACTACTAAGGTTTGTGGAAGTAGATGAGTAGTAGTAGCATGACACAAAGTGGATGAGATGGTGCAAAGTGGTGGATAGATGATATGGAGAACATGCATGAGAAATAACCTATGGTGCTAGACTAATAATAACCTTAGACCTAGATGGAGGAGATAAATCAACCAAAGTAACACCATGTATACGTGGGGTGGAGATATAGACCACTTATGAGAGAAAGATCCAAAAGAAATGACACCTTTATCTACTAATTATTGAAGTCTATCATGAAGGGCACAACAATCATTATCATGATGGTCATTAATACGATGATAATTACAAGATGGTTGATCACATTAGCACCGCATGTAGGTGGAGGTGGGTGATGTTCATTAGAAGGTAGATAAATCAAACATGTGTCAAGTAAGGAATGCAAAGCACATCATGAGGTCTAAAGTGATGAGAAAAGTGTAATGGCTCACATGAAATAGGTATAGAAGTCTGAGGTGTAGTTTGATGTGGTGTAGATATGAAGGACACTTATGTGTAGAGAAGACTAAACTTTTGCAAGGTAAAGGGGATGTAGACCTAGGATGACGCTCAATAGATGGAAGTGGAGAAGAAATAAATGGTGCAATAGTAGGATTACTAGGAGGAGTGACATGTGTAGTAATGAGGTCTTACTCTAAATCAATTGCCTTATAACATAAGATTGTGAATGATTCGCATGGATCATATTACAAACATCATTTCAAAGTGGGAATCAAGCCACGATAAAAGATGAATTACTTTTCTAATTCAATATGCTAGAAGAATAATTGATACATGCAAACATTGAATCACAAAATGTAGTCAATGATGGGCTTAGTTTTACCTTGATGTAAGCCAAGTAAATGATCATATGTGACTTTAGGGCCATTATTAAGGGTAAATCATTGAAGGAATGCCTCTTCCATTTCACAATAAGTACTAATAGATCCAAAGGGTAGATGTGTGTACCATTGGAGAGTGTCGTAGTAAGACTTGAAAGAGTTTATGAGAATCGTATCGAAAATTGTGCACCACGATGAAGTTGCACTCCAAAGGAAATGTAATAGCTCCAGCGTAATCACAAGGAGGAATCGATCAATCAATGGAAGAACTTGCATGTAACAAAGCTTGCACATAGAGAAAGATAGCAGAGTGTCTTGGCATACTCATAAATGTCAAATGAAGGGATACATATAGGGTGTTGAGTAACCCTAGTGCATGACACACAAGAAAACCCTAAACCTAACCCATGTGAGATGACCCTCCATATGTGAGTGGAGGACACATAGGATCCCACACACACCAACACCCCCCCTTCATCAAAGCTAGGGTAGCGACTATGATGAGTCGACGAAGAACAAGAAGATGCTCCTAAAAACTAAGAAAGATATGTCAATGGGGCCCAGAAACTAAAGGCTTGAAAAGGTGCCCATGTACAAACAACATCTTTCGAGAAGAAGAAGAAGAAGAGAAGGACTATATAGCCTAAAGAATATGATTAGTTGCATAAGACCTCACCCCAAGAAGAGACCACAAGTGAAGAAACTTCACCTCGGTGAAGGGCTTGGTGAATATATCCTAATCGATCGGTTGTATGAATGTACTAAATGTCGATGATACCATCATGAATAAGCTCTCGTATGAAGTGCATATGGATCTCAACGTGCTTCATCCACTGATGTTGAACTTGATTTCTATAAATTGAGATAGTGTTTGTGTTATCACAATAGATAATGGTAGGCCACCGAAAGTGGATGTCAAACTCTATCGAATACCCTATAGTCAAACAAAGATATGTGTTATTGTTAAGTGCTCCTTTGTATTCTACCTCTGTAGAAGATATCACAATTGCATTCTGCTTCTTTCTATACCAACTAATAGGACCCGAACCAAGAGATAAATTGTAGCTAGAGGTAGATTTCTAATGATCTAAGTCACCGCCCAATCAAAATCATGGAACCCAATCAAGTCAATATCCACCCCTCCATAATAGTGAATTCCATCAGTATAGGTGCCATGAACATAATGAAGAATCTAATTAGCTACTTTCCAATGCAACTCATGTGGCTCCTGCATGAATCTGGACATGATCCCAACAGCATAAGATAAATCTGATCAAGTGTGAGTCAGGTAAATCAAGCTCCCCACTAACTATCAATAAAGGGTACCATCAACCAAGGGAGTAGAGAAATCAAAACCAACTTAACCCCGAAATAAAAGGAGTAGGAGAAGACTTGCAATCGACATCCGAAAATGAGAAAGCAAGTCAAGAGCATACTTAGGTTGTGAAATCAAAATTCCCAAGTCGATTGTGAGATCTGGATCCCAAGAAAGTAATGATTCAGACCTAATTGGTCATGGAAAACTGTTGGCCAAGGTTATCTTCATAGAATCGATGATAGAGGAAGAGTTGCTTGTGATCAACAAGTCATCAACATAGAGAACAAGGATGAGTATGGAGTCATCTTGCCATAGAATATAAACATTTGGATCAAATTAACACCTAGTAAACCCGATGTAAATAAAAAGAAATCCATCTTGGCATACCAAGCCCGAGGGGCTTGTTTAAGGCCATAAAGAGACTTCTTTAACTTACAAACGAGGGAGGGATCATGGACATAACCCAGAGGTTGTTCCATGTAGATCTCTTCCTCTAGGTCACCATGAAGGAAGGAACTCTTAACATCCATTTGATGGACTTTCCATCTGTTTGTTGTGGCAATGGCAAGGATCAGTTGAATAGAAGTCATCTTCGCAACCGGAGCAAAGGTTTCAGTATAATCAACCCCAACTATTTGGGAGAAACCCTTAACTACTAATCATGCTTAAAAATTTTTACATCTCCATCTACTCAATACTTTATTTAGAACACCCACTTACACTGAACGATTTTTCTTCCTTTCGAAAGAGGGGTGAGATCCCAAGTATCATTCTTCATGAGAGAGGAATACTCCTCATCCATGGCAAGAATCCCACTCAAGAATACCATAAGCCTCCCGAAAATACTATGGATCAGAAGCAGAGGTGAAGAAAGAGTGGATTCCAATGAAATTTGAGTGATTACGTCTCATATCTAAAGTATCTCCAACTAAATCTTCAGCACTTTGCAAAGTTTTCCTAGCCCAAAGAGGACCAGGAGGATCAGGCTCTAAGTAAAAATATTCATCACTCGAGTGAGAAGGGACATAGTCCCCATCATCACTACTTGTCGAATTAGAAGAATCAAGGGTCCGATGGTCAAGAGGATCGTGAAGAGGAGCACACTCAACAACATCATCATCTGATGATTCAGAATCCAAATCAGCAAGTTGAAGAACCTCAATAGGTAGAGAAGTAGAATTCAAAGAAAACTCATCAAACTTAACACTTCTCTCAATATAAAGCTCATGAGAAGTATGATTTAACAATTGATATCCCTTCAAGCCATCGGGATACCCTACAAAGATACAAGTTTTGGATTATGGTTCTAATGCCTTACATTTCTTCTTGGGAATCGAGCCATAGCCTTGGATCTAAAGACTCGAAAGTGTTCAACATCGGGCTTGCATCTAAACCAGGTTCATAGGGTGTCATCCCTCTTATCGCCTTATGTGGAACATGGTTCAATGTAATTAGCACAACCCATCGCTTTCACCCAATGCTACGAAGGAAGAGACTTGAGTGAATCATACAAGTGGCCATCTCTTTAAGAGTATGGTTCTTTCTTTCTGCTACTCCATTCTGTGAAGGTCTATAAGCAATTGTATGTTGCAAGGATATCCCTTCAAAAGTATAGAAATCCATGAACCTATTGTTTACATATTCACCTCCATTTTTGGTTTGAAGAACCTTAATAGACCATTCGCCTATTTCTTAGCAAGAGCCTTAAAGTCCTGAAAATGTTCAAAGACTTCAGACTTAAGCTTAAGAAAATATACCCAAGTATATTGTAAATACTCCTCAATGAAGGTTAGCACATAAATAGCTCTAGTAAATGAAGGAGATGAAAATGGACCAGAAACATCACTGTGAACAAGATCCAAAGGATGAGTAGCTCTCCAAGATTTTCCTTTGTCAAAGTTCTTTTCAAGATGCTTTCCAAGGGTACAACCCTCACAAAGACCCTTAGAAAACTTGACATGGGGTAACCCATTGACCATTTCGTTTTGACTCAATTATTCAAGGTAGTGATAATTTAGATGTCTGAAACACTCATTCCATAGCTTGCTAACCTCATTTGCATGAGTGACCAAGGCAGTGGGCATAGAATCAGAAGTAAAGTAGGAAAAGGTATACAACCGTGAATGGTGATCCACCTTTCCCTCAACCATTGTAGTGTCATCATTAAGCTCACAAATAATCACCGAGTTAGGACCAAATTCCACTCACATTCCTTCACCAAGGTGAGTAATTTGGTAAACCGATAGGAGATTGGTAGAGAGATCAAGAACACTCAACACGTGGTTGAATGTTCCCCCATCCATCTCTATCAATCCACTACTAGAAACCGACATTGTCATGTCATTACCCATCATGATTTGGGACATACCACAAGGCTCAATGTTGGATAACTCAACATGCGAAGAAGCCATGTGGTGTGAGGCACTGGAAATGAAGGAGAAACTTTAGCTACAAGGGCCTTTCCTTTCTTCTTATCAGATTTAGAACCTTTTGCAGTAGTGGACTTGTCCTTTGGAGCATTTTGTTTGATAGACTCAGGAACACCTATTTGATTTTTCTCAAGTAAATGAGTAAGGTGATAAATTTGTTTTCTCATACACATATGCTCTTTATGACCAAGCTTCTTGCAATAGGAACACAAATACTTGTCTTTCTGTGCTCTATGCTCAGAAGTAGAAGCGTTTGTTTTAAATTTATTTTTGGTCTTGGTTTCCTTCTTAGGTTGGTCCTTTCTTTCTTTCTTCTTTTCAGTCTTATTTTCCTTACTAGTACTCGCTACAAGGGAATGTGACTTGGACTTGAGAGACCCCATTTGAATGAGTTTGACATGTTCTCTAATGAGTTGGGATGAAAAATAGTCAAAGGAGGGCATATTCCAATCCTTGCCTAAGGTAGATTTTGTAGCGTAAAAAGTTGACACAAAGACAGAATATTCAGGACCTAACTTAGAGAGAATCGACAAGATTAGTTGAGAACCTTTCTTCTCTACTTGACATTCCTTTAACAACAATCTAGTGTGGACAAACTTAGAGAAGAATGACTTGTAGGTTTTCAAAATCACTGGGATTTAACCCTAGTAGTTCATTTTCCAACTCATGCGCTCTCATGTCATCTTATTGTCCAAACATTCCATCTAATTTTTTCCACGCAGAATTAGGTGTTTCGAACGACTCAATGTGGAAGAGAAAGTCAGGAGAAACAGACATGCAAAAAAAAACCAAAGCTTCATCACTATGGTTTAACCACTTAGATTTTTTAGGGTCGTCATCCTGGTTCACTCTCGTTCCCATGGTGATGTAAAATAACCCTTTACCCCTTAGTTTCATAATTATTTTGATCTCCATTCAAAGAATTTGAACGACGTAAGCAAAGGAATTGAAAGTGCATCCATAGTGAAGAGAGAGAAAGAATGCAAAAAGAACACAAAAATCACAACCACATAGGACAATATAATAACCCCCTTATTTTGGCACTTTATAGTTTAGTGCATTGAATACAATTGGGTCCGAGCATGCATCTTGAAACACTTGGTAACTCACCTTGCAATCAACGTAATAACGCGCAAGAGAGGAGACCACAATCGTGTTTCGTGGAGCGTAGAAAAGTGACACCGTACACAAGCACAAATGTAAAAACTAGGAAGGAGGTGAAATCAAATCTTGGTTGTGAGAAAAAATGTCTCACGTCACAAAGGATACCCCCTTGCTGCAAACTATGGCGGATGTGCTCACTAGTCGTAAGTAATAATAAGGGTAAAATACAATGTTTTAAACGAACTCAAGATGAGTCCGAGAGATCTTCAGAATGCCGGAAAATCACGCGGAAGACAAATAGGAGCTCGGAGTGTTACTGCACACTTGAGCACATGATTAGTAAAAAAATTGACAATAACACTTAAAAATTATCGTTTTGAAACGTCCGATTTAGCTAATTTTAAAGTTATTGAAGTTTTAAAAACAACAATAGGGGTTGATTTAAAGGACGATTTTAATTATTTACTAATCATAAATGATAATCAAATTAGAGTCGTAATTAATAGAAATAGATTTAATATAATTAAATATAATTAATTACAAAAAAATAATTATTAAAAAATCTCACTAGAATTAAGCAATAATCGGTCATTAGAATAAGAAGCCATAGCTAGAGGATAATTATTAAGATGTAAGTAGGGATTACTAGTGCCATCAAAACATATAAATGTAGGCATAATGAAATCCTTAGGAAATGTTGAATTGTGAATATTTTTCAGGATAGGGTTGTCATGCAAATGTTTTTATCGATAGAAGTATAATAGGCTTTGATTTCAAGTGTGAGATATTGGATCTCGAGATTGTAATTGACCAACAATATGCATGAGTGATAAAATGTTGTGTGAAGGAATGGAAAAAGTCATGAGCTATGTATTGAACGGTTAAAACTTTCCATTATGAGTAATTATATGGATGTCAAGAGAAGAAGTAGAAAATATTAATGCTAAGGTAACACTAGATGTAAGTGTCGAAGAAGTAATAGGTAGTGAAGTAATATGACTAGCATTGAAAGTTTTATTAGGAGATGATGTAATAGAAGGATATGAATCATGTATGTTACTAGAGACAACCTCAAAAGAAGATGAAATTCAAGTGGGGGATTCACAATCAGCATTATACAAATAGGTAGAATCAGTACTATCATGTACCTCATCAATATCAAACAAAGATTCGATACAAGGATTTCCTTAAGCATATCATCGACATATAATGAAGGAGGATGAGAACTAGTATGCGATGTGTTATTAGAAACATTTTCAAAAATAGGAGTATGAGATGCAGCTATAGAATCAACCTGACTAATATGAGAATCAACATCATGCACATGTTTATTGTCATCAATATTAAGCATAAAACTAATGATAACATCATCTAAGTTCTCATTATAAACAAATGAAGGTGGAGTGCAACTAAATGAATAACAAGGTCTAAAAAAGAAAAGCTTGTTGGATCATCAACAATACTAATAGTGGAATGATCAAAGCTAGTAGGTACATTGCATTCATTAGCCAACAATTGTCATTGAGCATCATCAAAAGAAGAGCAACATTACGATATAGAGTGGTAAGTTTAGCCATAGTTGCCTCATCATAGATAGGATTAATACTCACATGAGGCATGACTAGCCTAGAAGGAGAAGAGTTATCCTTAGCCATTAGGGTTTTAGTGGATCCTAGGGCAAGAAGTTCTAAGCTATGGGTTCACTAAAATGATTTAATAAAATATGAATATTTTATTAAAATCTGAAATTAAATGACTATAAAAACTTATGTACAATGAATATAAGCGTTATACAATTTATTTAATTTCAACTATGCAAGGAAATAATAGAAGTGCAAGAATTATCCGAATTATGCTTACCTTGAACTAATTTTGACCTGGAGAATATGATGGAATAGAAGCATGGATATTCTCAAAGAGCCTCAAAAAAATATATAAGAGGTGGAAACAGCCAAACACGGTCACCTAGGGTAGGAAAAGGGTGTTTGTGGGCACTTGAGACCTCTCGTATGGGCGCGCTGAGTCTCAGTAAAAGGTTGGAAACTAGTTTTGATATGGTCATTAGGGATTTATACTTGTTTTCCTTTTGTCACATTTATCACATTTAGATCACCTAGGTACCTATAAACCTAGACACGAGTATGCTCCTGCAAAACCCTCAAAAAGACATCAAATCCTAAAAATAAAGATGCAAAATGAGGGGCCAAGTTGTCCTCAGTTGTCACAATGGTGAACTTACAACCGATCATTACACTATATCTCAAACCCAATGTAATTATATGTTCTTATGTGTGAAATAGAGCTCCTAGGTGTCCCTCGCGCCAATGATGCCAAAAAATAATAGGCTAGCTAGATAAAATGCAAATTTGTGGATGTAATAGAATGAACTCCCCTTCCTATGTAGTGTGTATGCAGAATAATGTGTCCAAATGCAATCCCTTAAGATATGTAGATATTTAGCCCTTGATAAGAAATTTATGCCCATATAATGGTATATATGTTGTGTTTATATGGGGATCTCTTTCCCAAATTTTGACATTAATGACCCAACATGCCGTCTAGTGCCTTGGGATATGAGAGGGAAAACCAAAAAGACCAACTCAACTGTCAAATAAGATCAAACATAAAGAGGACATGAGTGCTCAAAATGGACAGGAGTGCACGGGTGCTAGTGTTTAGCCCTAGGTACTAGTGTCCAGAGACAAGTGATGACAAATGAGTGAAGATTGGTGAGATAGGGATCCCGTGACCTAACCAAAAATGGATGTTCGAGTGACAAGTGAGAAAGATAAAAATATTAGAAACCAATAATACAAGTGGATGTACTATGGAATGGGTCACCAGTGAATACTTTTCTTATGCAAGATTCATATATAAAACAACATACTTGGCAGTATAGTAAATAGTAGTAAGTGTGTGATTTTGTGTCTACATCTTGAAGCTTTAAGTTTAGTTAGTAAATAGATGAATGGAATAATAAGTATAAATGCCAAATCGTTATTTACAAGTGCCATAAGACCAAATTTTCGGCACTAAAACAAGATGTATGGTAAAATCCCATAGGAGAACCCTTTTCTAAGAGATATTTTTGGATAAAATGGCTATAATGTGCATGAATCCACTTCCACATTTGGTTTAACACGTTTGCATAACCATAATAGATGCTCGAGAGTCTCATGATGTTGAGAATAGGGGTGAATAGGATTAGAAACCCATAAGTGAACAAGTCTATTTATAACTAGAAAACATTAGTGAAGAATACACTTGAGAAAGTGAGTCTGCTTTGGCTCAATGGTAGATTTCTAAATTTTAGAAAACCTACGACCCTAAGTATTAACATAAGAATTAACATTACAACAAGAATTCATAGAATTAACTTGAATGCATTGAAGAGAGAGTATTTGACAATTAAGATGAGGTTTAAATCAATGAAAGGGGTATTCATAGGCCACTTCTATTATTTACATTACTTGTAGGGTGATTAGACACTAATATTGTGGAGATACACATACAAAATAACTTTTTAAACCTCAATGATTGATGAGTGATCACTAGAGTTACACTAAATCTTAAAATAAATGGTGGGCCAAGGAAACAAATATCTGATTTGTCTATAAAAAGGTAGTGATCGCCTTAATTCCCTTCTTGAAAATTCTAAGACTTTTTACTTTAAGATCCATAAAAAGGGGGCAACCCATGGTAAGAAATAACTATGACCCTCTAGAGAGATTGAGAACTCAATGACAACTCAAATCTAAATTCATCCTCATCTCAAATTAGGCAATGTTTTAACATCTCCTAGGATTAATAAATACCATGAGAAATAAACATTCCAATAATTTTAGCTAGAATAAAATAGGTTAAAAGGGAGAAAAGGCTAAGACCCTTCCACATCCTTTTATTATATGGAGTTCCCTCATAAATGTAATTTCGTAGTAAAACCTTCCATGCATCAACTCCTTAAAAATTAAAAATAATCCACTTAACATAAAGGACCTTGCCTTGGATTTTGATAATAAGTATGTCACAACCTCCATTCTCGTCAGTCTACAACAAATGTTCCATGAAACTTTATGGAGAACTTTAGATCCTTTAGAATTTGATCAAAGGAAATTATTGAGAAGTAGATCTAACTTTGAATAAATAACTTTTGAAATATCCTATAATAAGGGATATTAAACATGGGTAATTTCTAAGATCTTAGAGCATGCATGAAACTTACCATTCGAGAGAGATAAGTTTAGTTACCCTATAGCCAATTTTTTTTCTCAACTTTTTGAACCACATACTTCAAGAGATTTGAATGAGATGAATGAAAGAAAAAGGAAATTCCAAGGGATTTAAATTTCTCTCTATTTTGAATCTAAGGACACTTGAAACCTTCTAAACACAAAGGTAAGTGAGTATCAAATTTCTTTTAGCATTGGGATCTATTCCACTTTATAGTGGAACCTAATACAAGATAATAATAAAATGTTCAAGAATTTTATGGCATTGGTAACAAAATACTCCTATTCAATAAGAGTGAGGAATAATTCATTACTAAAATCCAAATTGACCATGTGGTGATGTTAGTGCAAAATCACAGCACCCCCAAAATGACCTATGGATCTACTTTTCTAAGGCAATGTCATTTGGTTTGAATGCACAACATTGAGCTTTCCCAAAGTGTGGGACCTTTGCAAATGGGGAAAGCTCTCCAGAGAAGGTTGGTTCCTCTTCCTAAACTACCTGCCACAAGCTATTCCAATGCAAGAAAGTTAATATAATCCTAATCTAACTATGCCAAGGAGACAAAGAGAGATAAAAGAGGGAAAAAAAAAGCCTACACTAAAACGGTGATACACTAGAGAAGGAAAATGTTGAACATCTATCAAAACTACCATGGAAACAAAGAGAGGTGAGCAATGGAAAGGATGGACAAGTGCATCACAAAACCAAGGATGGATTTCACACAAAAATGTTCCAAAACTCCATGAACACATCCCCAAAACCTGCAAAAGACATTCAAACATGCACAAATATCTCTGCAATGAAGAGAGGCAAGAATAAAACAAGTAAAAACGAGCAAGCATGGACAAATGCATCACAAAACATGTTTTTATTGCTCCGTAAGTTTGCACAAAACATCATTTCACTGAAAAGAGGAAAAAAATGCCATTACAGATCAAGGGAGGAGGTTCAAACTGCATTTTCGACCCTAGGTAAAAAAATAAGGGAGAGGCAGAGAAGAATGATGAACAAACGTTACAAATGAGACAAAATTGGTTTTAACCATCGAGCAGAATGGAAGAAAGGAGAAAACATAGCAAAATTGATTTGGGACTTCAACCACTGACAAGATTCATCTAATGGGCCAAAAATGATGGGTTTCCATAAAAAATCCCATACTTCAAAGTACATTGCTTTACAGAGCAAAACAGAGGCCCATACTTCATTAATTTTGGTGGTTGGAGTCGTTTTCTATGTTTTTTGCATGCCAGATACATTTTTCCATTTTTCTCCCACAAATATCCATAAAAATCAAAATTTAAGATTCCATCATGTAGAGGATTTCAACATCTTTCCAATGATATAAATAACGTGAAAATCGAGCTCAGGATCGAAAGTTATGCCCCTCTGAAGATTTAGGGCAAAAATGGCAATTTTAGGGCAAAATTCGGGTTGGCAGGCCGAAACTTGAAAATTTTCCATTTTTTGAATTTGGGAAAATTTCCAAAAAATTCCCCACACCCCGCCACTCCGCTACCACATGTCACTTTCCCATTAGCTGATGGAAATGTGGGCTCAAACCTCACCTTTTTCACTTTGATTTTCATTGGAAAAATTTCCCCACGCTCCGCCACTCGCGCCACATGTCGCTCCCCTGCTTCACCCATGGGTTTGTGCTTCAACATTTTCCTTTATGCCTTTTGCAACTTTGGCAAAAAACCAAAATTTTCTCCACGCCCCTAATTCCCGCCGCTAACAGACACGTGGCATCCTCCGGTTGTCTCTACGGGCCTTCTAAACTTTTCTCCATCCTCCTCCGCGGGCCTGCGGGCCGGTTTTTTCCTTTACCCACTTTGGCGAATTTCTTAACTTCACTCCTCTAGCCCAACCTCCTCCACCACATGGCATCTTCTCATTGGATGTGGGCATGTCAAGGGAAAATTCCCCAAAAACTCCGTTGAGCCATAACTTTCAAAATATTTGGAGTTAGGAGGAAAATTTTACCTTTCTAGAAAGGGGAAGAAAAATCATATCTGATGGAGCCATTTCTAGAAACCCTTGAGTGCTTGAAATTTGTGAAAATTGAAGTTGAAGCACAAGGAAGGGAATAATGAAGGCAAGTTAGCCAAAATAAGTAGGGGGCTCATTTTGGATAACAAGTGTTGGTTTTGAGGAAGTGAAATGGATTTAAAGAAACCTCCATAGTCAGTAATTAGCTAGAAAATGACTAGAACCTTTAGTTGCTAAAACATAAATGTCCAATGAGCTAAATAAAAACCTTATCTAATGGACCTATAACACCCATAATGGTTAGACACAACTCCTTGGTGATAATACAATAACATGAAACTTGAAAAACATATTGAACATCTACAAAAACATAGTCCCAAACCCCAAATCTTGAAGCATAACAATAATGAAGGGCACTCAATTTTATCATAGGACTTTTCAACATCACTTTTGATGAAAATAGATTTTTGTTGTGAATAATGATCTCATTCCATCCTATCCCTTTTGATATGATAATGACATTATCTTAAATGTATATATTGTAAATGAAATGAGTCTCCTTAAAATCCCTTAATCCAAGAATAGACTTGACATCGCTTTGCTTAATGCATTAACTAAGGGAATGGTGTCCAATAAAACTTGGTAAAATTTAGAAGAAAAAACATCTATTTGAATACATGATGGTCCCAAGGTAAAATTTTGGGAATTTTAAAATCAACTTAACTATAAAAATATGGAAAAATAATAATCCATGTGTTTTCAAGGTGAATACAAGAATGTTGCAATGTGACTAGTCCCTACCTAATTCAAAGCAAGATTTTACAATTTTATTATGAATTGAAATGATTCGAGGATGAGAAAATAGTTTTTTCCCTAACTAAGCATTAAGTAAATTTAATTTATTAAATTGGAAAAAAAACCAAAAAAATGAGAACATGGCTTGATACTAGTATTAAAGGTTGGAATAAGAGGAAAAAGCTATCAAAAAATCATATACTCACTAAATCATATTTGTAGACAAATTATATGTATGTTAAACTATTATTGAAACCACAAGAAATTAAAAATTATGATTTTCATTTGTTGGGGAAATTTTGATATCAAATTACTTAATGATTAAATTTTCTACATGATATGATAACTATTAACATAGATTGAGGTGTTATTCGGTGGATTTTTTGTTTTTTAAAAATATATGTTGATATGCCATGTTGTAGTAAATTGTTTGGAAATTCAATGTTATATGTCACATCATAATTATTAATATAGACTAAGGTGTTTTTGGCATATTAAAAGACATTTTTAAAATTAAAAACTATCATCAAGAGTAGTCGATGTTGTATAGATGTATTTGTATCCTAAGAGATGATGGTAGCACATGAAAATATGAGTGTTGAGGTGGTATTTAATTATGTTTTACATATCATATATTATATATGTTAGTGTTATCACAAAAAAACACCCTAATATTTTCTCATTATAGATCCCTACCTTTTTTAACATTGGATTGTCTCCAAGTGTGGGACTTGCATCTTGAGATAGACCTCTAAAGAAGGTTAGTTCCTCTACCTACTTCTAATGCTAAAACTACTCCTAAAACAGAAATGCAAACTAGCTAATCCTAACCTACACATTCTAAGGGACCAGGAGAGGGAGAGAGAGGGTTAGAAGGATGTATGAAATGAAATCCTAATATAAAAGTGGCAATAACACTAAAATAAAGGGGATGAACACTCTATGAGGGAGAAGGGAGAAGGAAATGAAGAAGGGAGAAGCGGACTAGTGATACAGAACTGTAATCGTATTTACCATCTATTCTCACATGAAACACAAAAATGGAGCATGTAAAGGATAAATACATGCACAACACACTACAACAAATAAAGGATAGGGAATATTGTAAATAAACATAAGTTAGGGTTGAGAAAACACCACAAAACATATTTTTGCAATAGAAGTATACACATTCCATTACAGTTGAAGGAGGAACAAAACACATTGCCAAGTCCATATGAAGTTCTCGTGGCTCAAAGCTTCTTAAGAAGCCATTTTTACATGGTTCCTTTACATTTTAGAACTATATTTTTCTTCTTAGTGTCATTTTTTAATATATAGAAAATAGGAGAGAAAGAGGAGGGAAAAGAGAGGGAATTTCATATATCCTCCTTCAACCACATACAAGGTGTATTGAATGTATGAAAATAATGATGGGTATCATGTTAAAACCATTCCCCCATATCACAATTCTTGCTAAAGAATCCAAGGGTGCCATACTTTATTAAATGTGAGTGGTTGAGTTGTTAGAACCACTCCTGTTGGGTTAAGAACCCCGCAAAACACCTTCGAAACCCGACACATTAATTTGGGTTTTGGACCTTGCTCTACACCGTGAGAAACCTGAAACATTGTTGAAACATTATACTTTTCAAATACCTTAAAAATTTTAACATAAGTGAAATGAATTTTAGGAATCAGGAAGTAGTGACATGGGACATGATGACCTATGCACTTCTAATCTACCTTTGACCCACGTGGACCTAAAATTGTTATTAAATCTCACTCATTTCGTGGGCTTGATGTCCTCTCTTTTAACACTTAATATTATGTCATGTGTCTATCAAGATTTGAAAAGTGGTTTGCACAAAGTGTGTTTTACCGCTTCAATGTCGTTGACCCGCAAAACCAAACACAAAGGAGGAAATCGTGTTTCAAGACCGAAGATCAATCGGCATATATATGTGTGTTGGATTAGGGATGTCCCAATGTAGAGAAGACTTGAAAATCCAAAACATTATAGGGGACTGACAAGTTTTGGAAGCAGGATGCATATGACACAAAACATGTATTTGGACTTTGATGTTTTGATGCACAAGGCCCGAAAACCTAAAAAAAAGGGGATTGTTAGGTTTTGGAAGTGGAAAAAATGAATCATTGAGCATGATTTAAACCCAACATGTCCCGATGACTAATAATTTTAAAACCTAACAGAAGGCAAGTTTTTGAGGTTCGAAGTAGGGAACATGAAGCATGGGAATTATAAGGATGCGCGAATAACTCAAAAACCTAACAGTCTTAAAATATGAACTCCCTAGCTTTGAACAAACTACAAATTCACCCGAGTCCAAAGTTAAACCTCTTAATTCCAAAATTAATGTGGGGGTTATTTTGGGATAACATTTTAATGAATCACTAGGATATCTTCTTGCTAGATAGAAAGATCAATGGCTTTGAAGCATCCATTGGGTATAGAGTCAAGTCCGAAAAAACAAGAAACCGATCCAAAACTTGGAATTTTCTTACCCCGAGTTGTATGAAGCATTACTTGACTTAGAGCTAATCTTTGCAACTTAGAATGATCAATGAAACTTATATAACTATCTCGATTCTCTCATATAACCTACTCGAGCTTGGATATAATATGAAAAATTCCCAAGATTGCTCTTAAATTTGATTGTTTATAACTATCCCAAAAACTATATTTTTAACTAAGAGACATGAAAAATTATGTTTTATAACTAATCTATTGGGGATGAAAAATGCACTTTGAAAGCTGCCCCAAAATCTGATTCTCCTCATAGAACCTACTCGAACTAGAATTTTCAATGAAAACAAAGGCCACAAAACTATGTACAAAAATTGAAAGTCATACATGCTCCAAGGGGAAACATGCGACGAATGTGTAAAAACACTTACTTTGTTAAAAACAAACCTAATCTACCATACTCTAACAAAAGGAAATGGAGCTAAAAAAACCAACAACCGATTGGGAGAAATAAACTCCCCTTTTTACAAAATTAGACCATGTAATTAATTTGGCAATGAACATGGTCTTTAATTAATTTGGTAATGAACATGGTCTTTAATGAGAGTGAAAATTATCCTGAAACAGATTTACATCCTCATTCTTCAAATTACCAAAGAAAGAAAAGAATGTATACCTCTTTTAGTTGCTTTGTATTTAGATTTGTGAGGCATTACAGCTAACCTTTGGCACATTGATGCTCTTCCCTATGATCTCAAGTGAGCATCACCGATGACAACTATGATTTTGGCTCCAAACTAGCTAGGTATCTAATTGGACAAGCGGCCTTGGGACCAATGGACTAATCCTTATAGTTCACCCATTTTTTGCATACAACTCCATCAATGGAGTTGGTTGAGACACTTTCCTCTTCATGGTGGATGTTTGTAAGTTAATTTAAAAATTGTTCGCTTTTACACACAAATATGTATCTCCCATGATGACTAGTTTTGTAATGTTGTCATCATCCCCTTTCTCATCTTCAAGCAAAAATTTTGAAATATCAAACTCATCCTTTTGTTCCTCGTGAAGACAAATTTGGGTAGAAGGCTCTACTTTAATGTTCTCCTCCATTGCAAGCTCATCAACATCAGATTCTCGCTAAGGATAAAAGAAAGGATGTGTTTACGTTTTACCTTCAAAAGAAAGCAAAAATCTTTCTATGATCTCTTCTTCATCCAAAACCTATGAATCTGATTTATCCTCATTTATTGTTGATTTTTATGAAGACAAATCAGTATCCTCCTCCTTATGTTCTTTAATCTTGGTCTCTATCATAGGTTTAACTAGTTATGACATTTGATTGGATTTGGATTTTGAACCCAAATCATTCAATTTTTACAATATTTCTTCTCTGTTGGGCTCTTGAATTTGTTGTTGTCCTCCATGATTGATTTTCTAATTATTTTACTCCCAAAATGAATTTAGGAATATAAGGAGGGGGTGGGATGGGTCAACATGATCTTACAATGGTTGTAATGAGGGGGAAGATGAAAATATTCTTTTAAAGGAGAAGAGATGGAGGGAGAAGCTTTGAGGAAGCTAGGAACTTGGACCTTGGGTTGAAGTGGTTCAAGTTGATGAGGAATGGGCATTGTATATTAATATGGTAGGTATGTAGGAACATCCCATTGACATGGTTCCTTTACCTTATGTTCATTATTGTCTAATGCATGAAAATATGTAATAAAATCAACTATTTGAGTGAAATATTCACTCATTATCTCAAGCCTCTATTTTGTACTAAACCAACTAGGTATAGGACCTCCCTGTGGATAAAGATGTCTAAAACCAAATTTTTATCTTGCATAATTTGTATTTTATCTTTGATAACTTGCAAGATATCCTCCATCCTCTCGAACTATGCCCTTCAAATCATCCTTAAGTGTATAATGGCATCCAAATTCTGTATACTCATAAGAACATGCATACTTAATCTGATTTTTCTCAAAAAACTAGTTTGGAGGTATGTTATAACAACTTAAAGAAGGATTTTGGAAGTATGGAGATGGGTTTGAAGGGTACTATTGTAGACACCCCAAATTCACATACCTATTCCGAGTATTATCCTAGTGCATCTTGGTATTCACCCCTTTATGATTGATTAATCCAATTAGTTAATCATTGCACACATTGGATTAATTAAATTAATCTTTAGTACACCTTTAGCTAGCTTAATTATCATTTATTAAATAAATGATTAATTAATTAGTGTGCACATTATAGCTAATTAAATTAGTTATTTAAATGGGAAAGTAAACATATTTTCCTATTTAACAACCACTTGGACTCCACTGGCACTCCACTTCCTCATCCCAATCAACTCCACTTGGACTCCACTTCACTAGTCTAGTCAACTCAAGTTCTAGAATCCTAGAAAGGTGGGGGCAATTCAATTGCACGTACAACCACCTTTCGGATGCAACTTTTGCAATTAAATCCCTTTACTACCCCTCAATGGCATTTATCTTCCTAGAACTACTATAAATTCCCTAAATGTTATTTTTAGCATGTGCATTCAACCACTTCCAACCAACTTCCAACCACTACTTAGCCTTATAAAACACAGGCTTATCCTATCTCAAATCCTCTTGGATTATTTGCAAGAAAACTTTGTTAATTTTCCTTCCAATATCTGCATATTGGAAGCTTTCCAAGACTAGATATGTGTTCATAGAAATTTGCATCCAAATTTGAAGGTCACTCAAGAGCACCCACAAATCAAAATCAACAATATTATACAAGCATAAAGCTTCCACAAATCTTACATTGAGGTTTACATTGAGTATTTGCTTGAAAGGTATATTGCATTGTTTTTCTTTGTCTTTTTTATCAAGTAATTTTCATTGTTGGGTAAGTGCAGGAAGTTGATGGACAAATATAGGGTCATCCGTGGACATCATATTGCAAATAACAACATAATATCAACTTGTAGGGATTATTAGCAATACATACACTCAAAATTAGACAAAATTATATTAATATGAATCGTAGCATCCAGAATCTATCTAAAATACTAATTTTTGTAAAAAATAGACAAGATTAGCTATATTAAACACTCAAAATTCAATGACTTGGTATTTTTAAAACGCCGATAAGATTATAGTCCGTTTGCCCACAATTTGGATGACCAAAAATTGATATATATTTTTTTCCTTTGGTGAGAAGTTAGATGCCACTATCTATCTTGGGATGGATTTTATTTTGTATTTTTTTGAGCAATATTTTATTTTTATGATTTTTTCCGTGAAAGTGGTATGAAAACATAAAGAAAACAGAAGCACTTTCTCGTTTGCACCGCTATAACTTCATCAAAAAATATTGAAATCAAATAATTTTTTTTTGAACATGTATATAATTTCACCACGGTTGGGATGGTATAAGTTTTATCACATTCTAATGAGTGAAACAAATTTTGTAGTCTTAAACGCCGACATAAACATTCACGAAAAAAGTGTATTAAAGACCTACTATTAGTAATAAATTATAAAATGATATTTATCCTATTCTATTCACTTTAAAATTAGTATTTCTACAAAGCTAATAGTCTCCCCTATGCAATGGTACCATTTTTATGACATAGTTTTTAATTTTTGGCATGGTTCAAGTCTACGAAGACTAAATTTGATGTTTTTCTTTATTTTTAATGTAAAATTCAGGATTTGATGTCCACTTAATTGTCCCCCAACTTGGTGCACTTAGCCTGTTTACATTTGGGAAATCTGGTGGGACCACACCCATTTTCCATTCCTTTTCATTTCACATTTCATTACTTTGTATGTGGATTTATTTATTTCATATTTCTATTTGGTTTGTTTTTTTGTTTGTTCTACTTTGGTGTGTTTGTGCATGTATTAGAAGCATCTAAAAGAAATAATTTGAGCTTAGAAGGTTTTTAAAAAACATTAGTTCTATTTTGTGGTGTCTTTTCAGGGGCTTGTTGCAGTTTTTTTAGGAGCATAAATCATATTGATATAAGAATATTTTTTGCAATTAGTACTTTTTTCTCTAACTTTAGTAGTTCTACTATATTTTGTATTTATGTTATATTTAATAGTAAATTTTTCCATTTTTTTAATTATGTTCTCTGGTTTTGAAAAAATTAGATCAAATATATAAATCAAAGAACAATTAGTTTGTTTTGTGAAACCCTAGCTACTTACACACTACTCCCCCCTGAACTCAACCCCAGATTGACCGAGTGGTGGTTACCCGACTTTTTATCACTCCCTGAAAAGCTCCCCTCACCACTCCTTGATGTGCTCTACCCCTAACCTTAATTGTCATCCTCATGAGGTAACTCTTAACACCATTGAGCTCACGATGACCTGGACACCTCGCAACTCGGGCGCTAAACCCAACTCCCCACCATCCCCTCCTACTTGCTTAAATTCTACCCGGATCCATGAGTACTCAACTCATTTGCATACCTCTCCCCCCTACTAACACTTCCTCAACTCAGATCCCTCATCTTGACTCCCCCATTCCCTCCTCGAACCCCCTCATAATGGACTCGCTCACCACCGACCATGTAGATTTTGCGACCCCCTCCCCCAAGCTAGTCTAGTCCGAGTGATCGAGCCCGACCTTTCATCCTTGCCCCTGGATCCCTACATAAAGCATCAAATGCCCCATTATGAGCCTCCTTACGTGCCCTCACTGCATGCCCTCATGTATCCCCAACACAAACCTCTTATCGCCATACCCTACAACACCGACACAACAAAAAGAACCCGCTCAAACATACTGAACTAACTCATAAACACAAATGCTTTCGTTTTACGTTTATATATGGGTTTTTAGGTTTAGGTTAAGTTTTCCAATTATCTTGCATTGGTTAGTGTTTACATTTTCGTTTAAACTTTATATTATGATTTTTATTCTTCACTTTAGTTTGGAGCTTTGTCTAAGGGTTTGGTGTTTTATTTAATTTTTAATTTTTTTATTGTTATTACTATTATTAAATAGTCATTTATGTAGATTAAATTTCATTAGATTTTTTAATTAATTATTTAGCTTATATTAATTAACTTAGGTATTTTAATTTACTCAAACCCTTTTAATCGTAATTCATTAATTTAATTAATTAGTGTTAGGATTTTGGAGTTGAATTACTTCATAGATAGCATGATTTACACCTTGTTGGTTTACACGAAGAACAAGACTAAATATGGTAACTGGCAAATACACGGTCAACATCGTGGTAACCGACACTAGTCGTGGTAACCGCATCGGTTACATGTGCGTGAAAGTTTATATTTAACTCAAAGAAATTAGATATAAATTTAATATAAAGTTGATCTAAAGGTTGTAAATTCATACTAAGGTGCCCTAAGTTTTTCTAAGCTTATATAAGCTAGAAAACTAGGGTTAGAACATAAGGATAAAGGAAGAATTTTAATTCTCCGGTGGTTCAAGATGAAGAAAAAGAAAAGGTTGCATGAAGACAGAGCTTCAAAGGAGAGAATTTGGGGTAAGGAAATAGCAGGTACATCTGAATGGTGAGAATGTGGTTATGTATTCTTTTGTATTTCCATTGTATTGTCTTGTCTAAATGTAATGGCTTGAGCATATAGTAGGAAAAGCACATAGTCTTTCATCTTGTAGATCCACAAGTTGTGAGATCTTGTATTATAGATCCACAAGTTGTTGTGAGATCTTGTATTCTAGGTCCATGAGATCATATTATATTTTTGATCTATAGGAATCTAGTATTGTAGCTCGTTGGAAAGCTTGTGGATACATATAGTATCAAGATATTATAGAGGAGGTTTTCTTCTTGTTTGCAGTGGCAGATGTAGTGAGATGGAGGAGAGACTTACTTCTTGGTGCACATATATGGTTGCACATTGGTAGACCCATGTGAGAGGTCTTATTTACAGATTCACATGAGAGATTGGTTGCACAATTCAAAGATGCGTAGTTCTGGTTATGTGAGATATGTTGGTGGTGTTTGGAGGCATGGTTGTAGTGCACTCATGTAGATCCGTTTAGAGATCTAGAGGAGAGGAGATACTCTTTGAGAGATGCATTGTACTCTTGTATTGAAGAGTTGGTTTGTAATCTTGTTATATTATATATATGAGATCTCTATCTTTGTGGGAGCGTAGCCCATATTGGGTGAACCATGGTACATGTTGTGTTATGTGTGTGTACTTTTTTATTTGGATTATTCTAGTTTATACTTCCACTGTTGTAGATTTTTGGGAATTGTTTAGATCCTGTGTGCATGATTAGGTTTGTTATTGAATCATAACATTGTTTTGAAGTCATGAATTCCCAACAACTAGTGTGTTTAATTACATTATGTCTTTTTCAACTAACATTAAGACCTTTCATTTCTTTTTTTATTCATCTTTTTTGCTAAATGGTCAAATCGTAAAACTTTCTCATATAGGTTTATTGGACATTTTTCTCTAATTTTTATCACTTTTTAAACCATTTTTTTAGTGTTTAATTGTTCTTGCAATATACAATAATGATTTTTGGTGGATTTTATAAATGTTTTACTTTCATTTTTGGTTTTTGTGAAGCTAATTGCAACACATTTCACATGTATGCTCTTATATTGTGTTTTTAGAAGTGATCTTGAGAATCAGAAACATGATTGTGTTGGTTTTCATTGTTTTCTCTTTATCTACCTCAAGAAAACTACTAACACTTATTTTCAAGACCATATTACAAAGACCACTTCAAAACTACTAACTACAAAGTTGCCTCATTTTTGAGCTAAGTAAACTACTAATACTTTATGTGCATGGAATTTTATTAATCAAGATTAAATGAACACTACACATTGTATTTGCAGGTGTGGTTGACAAGGCTATTTCCCAATTGCTATAAATATGGAAATTGCTTTGGCTTAATCCATAAACCTCACTTCAATACCACAAGAACCCCAAAGTGGTGAATACATTGAGGGAACTGGTTGACAAAATGGGTACCCCCATCCCAATTGACTAGTTCACCTTGTGAAATTAGAGCATGGGTATCCTTAGTGGTGACCCCATTGTAATTCATTTGAGTAAAATATTTACTCATTATTTCAAAGGGGGTAAAGTAAGTCAGTAGCTAGCTATAACATCGCGATCGCTTGGGTATACTTGATGACACCTAGTTGAGAGAACCACCGGGAAGCCACACATTGTCAAGTCAATCTAATGTAAAGGCCAACTTTAATTGTATTATTTTTCATTTTATTATGTTTTACGCACTTGTGTTTCACTCTTATCATTCATGTTTTCTCTCTCATCCACCTTGTTACTTTGTAAATGTGTCTAAGTCTTGGGTTACGGACATCCATATCTGCCCTTAATCACTTTCATCCATTTCATCTAAGTCTTGAGATTGTGATACTCACTTTATCATGGTCAAGCACCCTCTTGATCACCTTGATTTTTTCATTTTCATAAGTCCTAAGTTTAATATTGTCTTATTGAATTTTAGGCATACTCTTACATCATCACATTTCAAATTCACTTATTTGAATTGATGACATCTTCAATATCTCTCCTCCATACTCTTACTTCATCACACTTTGCATTCATTTTGTTGAATTGTTGACATCTTCTTCAAACATCTCTTTAATTCTCTCATTAAAGAATTTAATTTTCTTTAATTTGAATCAATCACACTCCCTTCGTATCTTATCTCCACTTTCACGAAATTCATACCTTTTCATCATTTCTTCATTTCTCATGATGAAATTCACTTTTTCATTCTTTAAGTACTTTCATTTATTTGTTGTTGTCTCATCCTTTAACACACTTTTGTTAAGAGTTCACATCCTTTATGATCTTCCTAAGCCTCCTCTTTTAAACATTTGTCTTGTTAAAAGTCGAGAAAAATCATCATCTTTCTAGGTATATCCCTACTTAATATTATTTTGTTAAGCATTGAGAACCTTTCATCATGTTTTAAGTCTCCTCTTGTCACACTCATTTTGTTGCAAGTTGAGTGAACTAACTTCTTTCATCTCTTCCCTCTTTACATTCACTTTGTAAAGGGTCGCAAAGCCTTTCAAACCTCTTTATCTTTCTTAGCACTCATTTTGTTAAGAGTCCTCTAAACTAACATTTCAATCCCTATTCCACCTGAACATCACTCATTTTGTGAAGTTTTATAAAGTCCTTGTTTTTCATTCCTCTTAATGCTTATCTTGTTAATGTAGAAACAAAATCACACACTTACTACTATTTACTATACCACCAAGTATGTTGTTTTATATATGGATCTTGTGCAAGAAAAGTATTTAATGATGAACCATTCCAAATTCCATCCACTTGTCTTATTGGTTTCTATTGATTTTATCTTTCTCACTTGTCACTCATACATCCACTTTCGGGTAGGTCACAATGATCCCTATCTTTCATTCATCACTCATTTATCATCACTTGTCTCTGACACTAAAACCCAAGACTAGACACAAGTCTCTCAAAGTGCTCGTGTCCATCCTAGGCACCTGTGTCTTCTTTATGTTTGATCTTATTTTGACACTTGAGGTCAATCTTTTTGGTTTTCCTCGAATCTCCCAAGGCACTAGTTGACATGTGAGTTCATTGGTGTCAAATTTTGAGCAAGAGATCCCTATATAAACATAGCATACATACCATTATAGGGGTGAATTATTCTTATCAAGAGCTAGCTATCTACATACATCAAGGGACTATATTTAGGTGCATTATTCTCGTATATACACGCATAGGAAGGGAAGATTATTTTATTCCATCCACACATTTACATTTTTATCTATCTATCACCTACTATCTTGGTGTCATTGGCATGAGGGAGACCTAGGAACATTATTGCATACACAAGCACAAAGAACTACATTGGGTCTAAGATGTAGTGTAGTACTCATTTGTAAGTTCACCATTGTTACATCTGAGGGTAGTCTGACCCCTCATTTTTCATATTTCTTTTTAGGGTTTGATGTCTTTTTTAGGTTTTTACAGGATCATATTTGTGTGTAGGTTTATAGGTACCTCGGTGATCCAAGAGCAACTTAAAGGTGACCAAAAGTGAACAAGTGTGAATACCTAGTGACACTATCAAAACCAAGTTTTGAATATTTCTATAGACTTTGGTGCCCACATAAAAGTCTTAGGCACTCGCATGTACCTCTATCCCTTCCCAAGCACCCTGGTCCAGCCATCATGAGCACCTATGCGTTTTTCTAGACTTGATTGCAACATGTTTGTTCTTGTTCCATCACCTTCTCCAATCCAAAGCATCACTTTGGGATAAGTCTAATTAGATTAGTACCTTACCCCTCTCATTTCCATTCATAGTTTGAATTAAATAAATTATATAGAATTTATATTCATTGTACATCTGTTTTAACAACTATTTACTTTCAAATTTAGTAAATTAAATTCAGATTTTATCAAATCATTTTTTGTGAACCCATAGCTTCAAACTTTTTACCCTAGGATTGACTAAAACCCTAATGGCTAAGGATAACTCTTCTCCTTCTAGGCTAGTCATGACTCATGTGATTATCAATCATATCTATAATGAGGCCACTCTATCCGAACTCACCGCTCTATATCGCATCACTACTCTTCTTGCTGAAAATTAACATCAATTGTTAGCTAATGAATGCAATGTGCCTACTAGCTTCAATAGTTCTACTATTAGTATTGTTGATGATCTGGAAAGATTCTCTCATTGTACACCTTGTTATTCAGTTAGCCACACTTCACCTTATGTTATTTATAATGAGAATTTAAATGATGTTATCATTATTTTTATGCTTCATCTTGATGACGATAAACGTGTGCCTGATCTTGTTTCTCATACTAGTTAGGATGATTCTATAGTTGCATCTCACACTCCTTCCATTTCTGACAATGCTTCTCATTATGTGTCACATACTACTTCATCTCCTTCATTATATGTTGATGATACACTTAATAAAATCTTGTATATGAATCTTTATTTTATATTGATGAGACATATGATAGTATTAATTCTACCTCCCTACATATTGTTGATTGTGAATCCCCGCTCTAAATTCATCTTACTTTTTAAGGTTATCTCTAGTGACATGCATGATTCACCTTCTTACATTACATCATCTACTAATAACGCTTATAATGCTAGTCATATTACTTCACTACCTATTACTTCTTTGGCACCTACATCTAACGTGCCCATATCATCATTATCCACTACTTCTCCTCCTGACATCCCTATAATTACTCATGATGGTAAGCTTCAACAACTCAATACACTAATTACGAATCATGTCATTCCTTCAATGGAATTTTATCACTCATGCATGGTGTTGATCAATTCAATCTTAGGTCCAATCTCTCACACTTGAAAGAAAATTGTATTGTGCTTCTATTGATAGCAGTTCTTCGCGTGACAACTCTATTCCCAACAAGATTTACAACTCAACATTTCCTAAGGATTTCATTATGCCTACATTTACATTTTTGGATGGTACTTTGTTAATCCTTATTTACATCTCAAGCACTATTTTTAGCTATAGATTCTTATTCTAATGACCAATTATTGCTCAAAGCTTTTTGCCATAGTATTACTGCTAACGCTTTACAATAGTACACACATTTACCTTTTAGCTTTATTAGTACTTACTATGAAATGGAAGAAGCATTCCTCCAATTCTTTATTCTTAAAAATGGCCCTAGATTCACCTATGATCATTTTCTTGGCTTGCATCAAAGTAACACCAATCCCATCATTGATTATATCTTTTGATTCAATGTTTCCATGCATCATTAGGCTTCTAGCCTATTGATTTAGAAAACCAATTCACCTTTTTTCGTGGCTTAATTCCCACTTTGAAACAACACTTTCAATATGATACATGTGAAATATTTACACTCTTATGCTATAAGGTCATTGATTTAGATAAGGACCTTGTTCTTTGCACATGTCATAGATCCTCTTCCTACTTATTTTTTTGTTGCACCATCTAGTTCTTCTCCACTTCCATTTGTTGAGTGTCCTCCTAGATCTCCATCTCCTCCTTCTCATAAGAAATTTTCATCTACTCCATCACATAATCTTCCTTCACCTCCTCTACTATGTTAGACTACACCTCTAACTTCTACACTTATCTCACGAGAGCCACTACACTTTTTGCATCATGCTAGGCCTCATGATGTGTTGTGTGCTTTACTTGATAGTGTGTCGATTTGTTTACCTTATAATTAACATTATCCATCTCACTACCTATAGTGCCAATGAAATAGACCATATTATAATTATCATCGTATTAATGGTCATCGTGATAATGATTATTATGCCCTTCATGATATACTTCAACAATTAGAAGATAAGGGCATCATTTCTTTTGGCACTTGCTCTCGTGAGCGATCTCTATCTCCACTCCCACATAGATTTGATGTTACTCTAGTTAATTTATCTCCTTCATCTAGTTCTAAGACCATTATACAACCACCGTCACATTTTATATCCCATGCGCACTCTCCATCTCATCCATCCACTACTACACCATCTCATTCACCACATCATGCTACTACTACACATTTGTTTCCACTGACCCTCAACGGTTCCTTTTCCCACCACTTCATTACCCATTATTAGAACCATTCCACATACAACTAAGTTTAGCTCATACACTCATGTTTCTTCCAATCCACATGCTTCCACCGCTTCATGTTGTCTTGGTTTGTGGTAGGTGATTTCTATCACCTTACCCCCGATAACACACTCATGTTCTTATGGTTCTTACATGACTATTGAGGGATTTGTTACAATAAAAACCTTATCAATACTTTGAGATCCACGTTATATTGATATATTTATCTAGCTTATCCTATCATATCACCTCCTAATGACACAATCTCACTTTATGGTTCATTCTTGACTATTGAGGGGTCTTATCTAGATGAACCTTATCATTTATACACTTGGATGCATTGTTCTTTCTATCCCCATATTCATCATACTAACACATATGCTTCATTACACTATTACAATCATTTCCTACTATTACACATTATTCATTTTTACTTTATCATTCATCACAACTTTATAAATACAATAAACTTTGTCATCATTTATCCATTACACATCAAAATTAAACTACATACATTATCTATCATCATGTATCTATAATGAACTAGACTATGACTTAGGGACGTAAAGTTTCAATATTGCGGTGTTGTATGCATAGTTATAGAATGTAAAGGTAAATTGATGTCACTATAATTAGAAATAACAATACTGGAAATGAACTAGACTATGACTGGAAATGAATACTATGGAAAAGATGCAATGAATTAAAACAACAAACAAAAGGAGAGGGTTAGAAAACCACAAGTGGGCCCTTACCTTGGGTGTTAATCCCTCCTAAGGCTCTGTGTCTACAAAAATTAATAGAAATCTCATATTCTTATTTCATCAACATGAATATTACAAGTGGAAAATACAACAAACTCTCTATCTATGGATCTATCTCTATCTCTATATATATATTTCTACAACATTAATATTTCCTTTTTTATATCTTTCATTACAACAAGAGGCGTGAAGAGATAAAGTCCTACTAGTAGTTCTAGTTGGATTAAGTGAAAGATCTTAACCAAACAACCCGGAAACTTACATGCATGCAACAAAACTATTCAATAGATGTTCTCATACAATCACATAACTTAACTAACGATCGATCATCAATCAACCAATTATTAAGTTATGAGTTAAATCAATTAGTTCTTTGTTTGAGTTGCAATGCATAATCAAGTGATGGCGTTGAGTCTTCTTCTTGTTCACATAATAACTTCTTCTTCTATCAACACATGTGAGCTTAGGTGTAGTGTCCACGTTGTGCAAGCTCCTCATAATCATGACTTTATGTATGTGTGTGACCTCCTTTGGTTATGGATGCTTTTTTGTAGATGGGTCCCTTTTGGTCATATGTTAGTTCTTTGTGGATGACCTCTTTTTATGAATGAGTTCCTTTGGCTACATGTCAATTGTTTTGTGTATGGATCCTTTGTTGCATGTTAGTTTTTGCATATAAAACTTTCTTTGCAAACAAGGCTGACATTTATACAAAGCATCATTTAACATCATATTGTAACCAAAAGAATAAATGCATACTCATAATCCACAAAATAAAGTAAACCTTAGTAATAATTATATTAACTAATATCTATGCCATGAGTTCAAGTTATAATGGAAATGTTTCAACAAGTATCACCAAGAAATACAAGTTCATGGGTACAATTGGCTAAAAAATACAATAGATGAGGTGTTTAAAAGGAAATAAAATGACTCATCACACCCCAGACTTAACTTCTTGAATGTCCTCATTCAAGATTCTTTAGGTGCCTCTGTTGGTCTTAGGATCTTCCCTTGAATGATGTTGCATAAGCACTTGAATTCAGTTGGTGTAGATGTTCCTTCTGGCTTGGTGAAGAAGTACCCTGCATTTATTTTGTATCTTTCCATGATTTTATCATATATGTCCTCATCTAGTTCCTTGTTTCCAGACCAATGTGGTATAGGATAGTGGAAAATTGGTGGATAATAACCAATAGGAAACCAAGTTTTTCCACATCCTTTAGAAACTTCAATGTATGCATTTATCCTCTTGAAAGTTGGAATGATATTATGATAAGAATGCATTTATTTTCTTTGCATTTTAGGGGACATTTCTTGCCACCATGCATCCTGCAAGCCTATACTATCTCTTGGCCATTGAATTTAATGTGTTTTGGCTTCATCATGAGCTTCATGTCTCATCGATGTACTCATTGTCTAATGTCTTTGTGTTGCATGTATTTTCCATACTCCTCAATAATTTCTCTTGTATTTGAAGCTTCACCTTGATCATCATCAATGGTTGCATTTTTGACAATTGTTGATATTCCTCCATCTTTTTCTCTCTATATAATTCATTGTTGAAATAAGAACACAATTGCCCTTATTGGAACATCTCCAATATAAAGTATTGGGATCAATCCTGTCATATTCAAGGGCATAATTGTATTGATATAATTCACATAAAAGCAATTGAATTTCATGAGGCATTTTCATGTATATCTAAAGAAAGGCCTAGATCCACTAATATCAAATGGGATATCATGATTTTATGCAAGTGATATTTAATTGCAACATTTGTTCCTTCAAGAAAATGGCATAAATATTAGAAGGTGGTCTACATTTAAATATCTCATTGGTCACTTGAATTGTATCTTCTTGCTTCTTCTTGAGCCTTTCAATTTCCTTATCTTTAGCCTTAATCTCTTTTCCTTTTCTTCAATGTCCTACTTGATGTTGGAAGATTAATTCTTCCTTCTCCCTTTCCCATTTTCCCTGTAACCTATTAACATAGTTTTCAAATTTGCACCCAGTAATCTAACAAGGTTGTTTGAGTGGCCATGTTTCTACAAGCTGGTTTTGGAGGGTCTTTGAAAACTTCTTGATGATAACCTGTGGTTTACAGGCTAACTTGTGGAAACAATGGGGAAGCAAGCTCTAATATGGTCTCAGTTGTATCCTTAGTAACTATGGGAACATTCTCCTATACCTTTGCAATCTTCTCAAGTGGTTGTTTTGTTTCAACACTATGAACAATATTGTCAATAATTTCTCAAGAACATGGGGCATATCATCCCCAACTTCCATTTCATCATCATGTGTTTCAATCACTACATTGTCATGAACTTTATTTTCATCTGCATTATATCTTTTATTTCCTGGAAAATCCTTCTCCTTCATGCTTCTCATGGGTTTCCCAACATGAACTACCTTCTTGAACTTCAGACTATTTTGCAGGGCCTTCTTAAACAATTTTCTCACTACTTTCTTTCTCCTTTCTTATCTTCCATACCCTCCATGGGCTCCTGAATCTCCACATCAACACTTTTCCTTATCTATGTTCATGGATGTGGCCTCAATATTATTCTCTCTTCCACTTCTTTATCACTATCAAGGGTTATGGTTTAGTCTTTGTGGCTCTTGATTTTTTGGATTTTTAGTTTTAGGTGATGAGAATGCCTAGGTGGTGTAGGAGTGGATTTGGAAGATGAAGGAGTGGACTTGGATGATTTAGAAGTAGGTCTAGAACACTTCCTCTTACTTCTTGAGGTGGATGATTCAGGGGTTGAAAATCCAAGTAGGGTTTTGGAAATTAGAATTCTCTTAGAGAAATAGGCTGAGGGTTTTTCTCTGGAGATGGTGGTTTCTCAAAAATAGGGGTTTTGTGGCCGAGAAGTGGAAGGTAGGTTAAAATGATAAGTGGAAGCTATGGGTTCAACTCTGTGAGTGGAAGAACTACTGTGCTTCTCTTTCTCTTCTTCTTTTTCCCCAATAACTCATTAATATTCTTAACCCTTGAAAAATCTCCCCATTTCAATGTAGGGTGTTCTCTTTCCAATGTATGTTTATAATCAAAGTAATAAGACAATGGTGAGACAAGGTTGACCTTCCTCTGGGACTCTCTACTCATTCTTTTTAAGATTTCATTTAAGAAATTGGGAACATTAACATGTACACCATTCTTTAAATGATTCAACAACTTAAAATGGATAGTATTTAATATGGAGTATCTACCCTCACAAGTAAAGTATTTGATAATGTAATTGGAAACATCAGCCCAAAATGGTTTAGAGAAGTGTGAAATGTACCTTTTCTATCAGTCATGAAGTTATCATCTGCATCACCAAATTCTTGTCGAGTTGCATCTAGGTTTTCCTTCTCAGGAAAAAATCTCACCTTCTAGGAAGCCCTGTTACTGTAGCTAAAATATCATCATCCACTTTTACTATTAAACCCTTAATAGTAGCCTCTCCATCCTTGAATGTAGTAGAAAATTATTTTACCATGGTTTTGTTGAAACCCTAAAACTTATTGATATATCCCATCCATCCTGCTATCTTGAAAATACTGCAATATTATGTGGCTAATTGTGGAGTTGTGAATGGTCTGTAGGTTCATGGAAAAGATCTCCTCCCATCCTAAATTCTACAAACTCCTTGAGCTCTAGAGGAAAATTTCACATAGTTTGTAGTGATGATGCAAGAATTCAAGTGAGTGTTAAATTTTTGGAGTACTTGCATTTTTGAATTTTGTGATCAAGCTCACACATGCAACACAAGAAGGAAATGAATTAAATTCATTTGAATGTTGCAAATGTGTGAGGTGACATGGTGTGATGGAGTGGGGTGATGTGGAGTGACAACTCATAGGGTTTAAAGGTGGTGATGAATAATTTCTATTTAAATTCATTCATGATATGGCATAAATATTAATTAAACATAATCATTCTATCACTACTTTATTAAAGTGAAATGAGTGCACTTATCTCGAGATATGCATTGGATGATGATGACATGTGCCTTGTTGTAATTTTCACCTTTTTTTGCATGCATATTTATCATGATGTTGCATGTTGAGGTGTCATGATGTTGTAGATGTTGTTTTTAGTGTTGCAAGCATATGCAACATTATGTTGAAGGCTCCTTAATGAAATCAATTAATTCCTAGAGAGGGAAGATTGAATTTTTCTAGTGTCAGTCATCTTCATCACTATCACACGTGTAGTTTGTTCCTTATTTTCTTCATGTAATCATAAGTTTTTTCAATAGGAAAAAAAAATATTTTTTGCATGTTGCTGCAAGTGGACATTTAGTCTTTGCACCATCTCCTTTTGTTAGAGACCATGCACTTCTTGCAAAAAATACACCAAATCCTACAAAACAAAAATTCTAAAAAAAAAAAACATGTTAGTTGAGTGGTGTTGATCACCAAGAGGGATGATCACATCACTTTTATTCACCCTTGGAGTATTCAACAAGATGAATATACCAAGGCCATTGAACATCTCATTCTTCAAGCAATTTAGAAGATGAACCAACAAGTTCAACTTCTGACCTTAACTTTGATGTTCTCATTTCCATCCTGACTTTGACCTCCTCGAAAATTGTTGCATGAAGGTGCTCCTATCAGTTGGATTTTTGTACAACCTCAACCTATGACCATTCACCAAGTAGTTTGAATCTCACAAGATCTATGGTAGTGAGTTTCATACTCCATTGGGAAATATTTTCTCAATCTCATATGGGCCTAGCCACCTTGTCCTGAGTTTTCCCATGTGGTCCTTTATACTTGGAGTCAAATAAGAGAGCCCAATCACCTTCTTAAAATTGTCTTGTCTTGATGAATTTGTCATGCCATTTGATCCTTTTCTTTTTGTACCACTTTTGTATTATGCACAACTTGTCTCCTCATTTCATCCAGCTCATTGAGTTGGAGAATCCTCTACCTTTGAGCTTCAGAAAATATATGCCTAGTTCAAGTGTAGTCCTTAATGTCTTATGCTCAAATTCAATAGGGAGAACAATAGTCTTACCATACAAAAAATCTGAATGGTGTGAAGCCATTGTTGTTTGTCTTCCAAGTTGTGTTGAATTCCCAAACTATCCTCTGGAAGTTATCTTCCCAATCTCTCCTATGGAGTGCAATTTTTTGTCAAGATGGATTCTATTTCCCTATTTGTTACCTCAACTTGACCATTAGATTGGGGGTGATAAGGTGTATAATTCTATGTCTGATTTCATATTCCTTAGCTAGATCAGAAATAACTTCAGTAGTGAAGTGTGTACCTTGATCTATAACAATTTCTCTTGGTACTCCATACCTTGTGAAGATGTGGTCATATAAGAATTTAGAAAACTTTCTCACTCTTCTGATTTGGAAATGCTTTCACTTCTATCCATTTAGTGAGGTAATATGTACACACCAAAATGTACTCTTTCTCTGTTGAGATTTAGGATCTATTGGACCAATGAAGTCCAAACCCCATTTTTCAAATGGACTACAATACTAACTGAGGTTGTAATGGCATCTCATCTAACTTGGTAGGCTTACCCATTCTTTGGCATTTATCACACCTTCTTTGTATACAATGTTGCATCCTTATGTAGTGTAGGCCATAGTATACCCTGTTGTCAACACTTTTTGTGTTGTTCTTTTTGTAAAAGTGTCCTCCACATGGTTCACTATGGAAGGATTTGAGGACATCATATATTTCCTCATCATCTATGCATCTTCTCATAACATTATCCTACCCGTGTGAAATAGAAAACCAGCTATCCAAGAAAAATTCACACTTTTCTCAACAATGTATTTCTTTTTAGAATATAAATAGTGTGGAGGTGTCTTACCTGAGACTAAATAATTAGCTATATCAACATACCAGGTGTTCTAGTGGAAATGGAAAATAGGTTCTCATCTGGGAAAGAGTCATCCACTACTTGTTCTTCATTATTATTCTCCATTCTTGAAAGAAATTCAGCTACAACATTGTCCTTACTAAGCTTATCCACAATGGTGACATCAAACTCTTGCAAGAGTAAAACCATCTGATTATTTTGTTACTTACAACTGGTTTGTTGATCAAATATTTAATTGTTGCATGATCAAGTATGAATGAATACTAGATAACCTGTGATGTAGTGCCTGAACTTATTGATAGCATAAACCACTGCTAAGAATTCTTTCTCTGTGACTGTATAGTTGAGTTCAACGTGTTGTAGGTTCTTACTAACATAGTAGATTACATGTAGTTTAGAATTCCATCTTTTATCCTAAAACTCCAATGGTGTGATCTGAGGCATCAGTATGAATGTGAAATGGAAAAACTCCAATCTGGTCCTCTTAACAAGTGTAGAAGTCAACATTTCTTCAAAGTCTGGAATGCAATCTCACATTTCTCAGTCCACTCAAAGGCAACATCTTTTCCCAATAGGAAAATAATGGTGTTGTAATCTTACTGAAGTCATGTATAAATATTCTATATAATACCCAACATGTAAGAATCTCCTCACATATTTTTTCTTCTTTGGTGTTGGAAGATTTATAATCACAAATATTTTTGTTGGATCTACCTGAATTCCAAGCAGATGATAGATAATGCCCCAACACTATTCCTTCAGACATCATCATGTAGCATTTTTTTTCATTTCTTAAGGATAGGTTATGCTCCTTACATCTCTTAAGAAATTTTTCCAGATTCTTCATTGCTTCATCAAAAGTACTTCCCATATTGTAAAATCATCCATATATACCTCCATGCAGTCATTGGTTAGATCTGAAAAAATGCTCAAAACTGCTCTTGAAATGTAGTAGGTGCATTACACAAACCAAAAGGAAGAACAAAATATGCAAACGTTCCCCATGGGCATGTGAATGTGGTCTTTTGTCTAGTCCTCAGGTGCAATCTGAATTTGGTTGTAGCCACTATAGCCATCTAGAAAAGAAAAATATTTCTTTCCAACAAGAGTGTCAAGTACTTGATCAATGAAAGGAAGTGGAAAATGATCCTTCTTTTGTTGTTGCATTCAATCTCTCTATAGTCACACAAATCCTCCATTTTCCATTCTTCTTAGGTATAATGACAAGGGGTGACACCCATTGACTATCTAAAATTGGATATATGAATCCAACATCCAATAATTTTTTAATTCTTCTTTCACTATATCCCTCACTATTGGGTTCATTCTTCTTTGTGGTTGTCTTATTGGCTTGCAACTATCTTTGATGTATATCTTATGTGTATAGAGCTTAGGTGGATTCCATGCATATCTCCATAGTCCCATGCAAATGTTGTCTTGTGTTTCTACAGAAGAGAAATTAATAATTGCTCTTGTTGCATGCTCAACATTTTGTTCACATTAAGTGGCTTCCCTGAGTAATTTCCACTTGCTTAGAGAGATCAGTCATGGAGCATATACTGCTACTTATAGAATTCAATATACAATCATGTGGAAGAAGTTGGTGGAGGATGCAATTCTTACTGGAACATTCATAGTGCTTTTTTGTGGTAGGATTTGATTCTCAAGACAACTTATACACCGTAATTTTCCATCTACTTCTTCATTCTTCCCATAATTATTTTGCAGGATGTTAGAAAGAACAACATCTTCTTCTTTCCCTTCAATTGTGCATGACTTCTCAACATCATGAGTTGTTGAATTGAGATTTGGTCTTCTTCTAGCTCTTCAACCCAAATGGTTTGGTCTTCTTCATTGAAATGGTTGTGTAGGGGGTAAAAGCATGAGCTTTTGGTACCACTTCCATTAGAGATAATCATATTACCAGATTCTGCATCCTATGAATGTGTCAACAGTTTCCAACCATGGTCTTCCTAAGATGATAGGATATCCTCCCAAGCTTTCTTTTGGCTGAAGAACAATAAAAAATCAGTAGGTACTCCCAAGAGTCTACCACTACTACTATGTCCTCCAGGACTCCTTCAGGCTTAACTATTGATTTCTGCAAGATGCAAGACTATGGTTGTTGGTCTTAGTCCCTCTAACTTCAAGTCATCCATAATTTTTTTGTCATTACATTTATTTTTCCCCCAAGTCAATCAAGTGTGTTCTTGATCATTGTGTGCCATTAATTGTGACATTTACCAAAGGACTTCCTAGATCTATGTATTTGGGAAGAATTGAGTTCCCAAGCATAATATCAGCTAGTTGTCCAATGACCTGTACAATAGTTGGATCTTTCCTTTTCCCTGGTTTCTTTATGCATAGATCTTTAACCAATTTTTTATAGATGGGCACATCCTTAATAGCTTGAATCAATGGAATTTTGACACAAATGTCTTTTAGTTGGTTAAAAAATAGAATCAGATTCTGATTTGAGGTCAGTATTATTTTTCTTGTAACCTTTCAAGAAATGGTGGCTCATTACCCTGTGTTTTACCCTTGCTGGAATTTTCTCAGGTTGTTGTGGATTAACATGTATGCAACATCTTTATTTTGTTGTGGATATCTGCATTGTTTTATTCTTTTTGTTGTCATCATCTGCAACATTTGTGGTTCCTCAACAATCTCGGTAATGATGGGTCCAGTTGGTGGAGGAAGTTTCTTCTGAGTGAAGATGGATATTGTTGATATCAACAGAATAGGTAGGGTATTGAGTTGGTTCAGTGGAATAGGCTGGTTGAGCAACTTTATTGTTAGGGTTAGGCATTGGCTATGAGCTAGTAGTTGGGTAGCTTTTGGTTGAGATCTTGTTTGGGGTTTGGCATCAGAGCTTGTTGTTGTGGATAAGGAGGTTGTTGATAAGATTTTTGGTAATTTGGAGGTGGGTTATTCCATTGCTTCCCTCCTCTCCAAGGTTTTTCCATGATTGAGGAGGTTGTTTCCATTGTTGTTGTGGTTGGCCTTGGAATTGAGGTTTGCCATTATTGTTGATATTGGTTAGGATATGGGGCCCAACCTTGAGGGTTAGCCAAGGTGGGGCTGCATATATGAATTATTAGACCAATTTTGAAATGAATGCATAGGGTCTTGTGTCATACCTCCTTGCCTCGGTGGCCATGGTTTTCTTTGAGAAACATAGAAAATTTCCCATCCTCTATCTCCAACATCTTGAACTTAGGTGAAGCCTCCCTTTCTTGAGAAATGTTGGCCAATTCTCTACATCTATAGTCATATTTCTTCCTTCTACATGCATGGAAGTACTCTATGAGTGTTGCTTTTCTACATCTTCCTTTTTCTTTTTGGCATGTAGAGCATCTAATTGATTGGCCATGTCATTGAAAATATCTGCTTCATGTTTTTAAACATGTTGAAAATCTCTGACTTGGATATGTCCCCAATTATTTTTGGTAGTTGATCCACCTCTTGATCTTACACTTCTTACCCTCTTCATAGTAGCTCTTGAGTAATTTTTGTAGGCTTCACATATTTTTCAAAAGTAGCTTTTGAAATGTCCCCTGCTCCTATCAGATCTAGAGCATCCATGTCCTCCTCACTCGAGTCCCTTAAAAAAGAGTAATTTGAGAGATTTAGGTGGTATTTCGGTGTGCCTTGATTTTGAATGTAGAACAAGAACCTTTCCAAATAGTCTTCCAATGGTTCATCCTCTTTTTGTGCCATTTCTATAGATTTCATCACCTCCTCTACTACTTGGTCTGCAATAATCCTGGTACTTATCGAGGAATTTCTCCTTCATTTGTGCCCATGTGGTTACAACATTTCTTCCCAATCCCATGAACCATCTCAAGGTTACATCCTTGAGTGTAGTAAGAAATAGCTTTAATTTATGTGCATCAGTAGTATAATCATAACTCCTGCACAAAACATCAAACTCAAATAGAAAGGTGTCTGGGTCTTCTGACATTGGATCCATGAAAGTTGGGCAAGGATGAGGGAGAAATATTCTTCATACTAGCAACTACATTATTTTCAAGTGATGGGGAACTCAAAGGTGGTTTCCCCATTTCAAACATTTGATTTACTTCTTTCTGCCATCTCTGGCTGCTCAAGAGCAACTTCAGAGCTTTCACTTGGAGGATTATCTTCTAACAATAAACCTAATAGATGAAAGGATTCTTCTTTAGAATCCTCAGAGGTATATGAAGAGATTTTTGCTACTTGTGGATTAGGAAAAAATATACCATGGGAATCCCTTGGGTGGTGCATACATCAACTAACTCAACTCATCAATGGAAAATTAGTTGGGGGTTGGTTTGGAAGTGAATTTCCTAAAACCTAAACTACTCTAAGAAATGAAAAACCTCTTCAAAAACCTTATAACTTGAAGTATCCTAAAAATGCCAAAAATGGTGGTGCAAATTAACTTGCAACAATTAATATGTTGTTCATTAATCTACAATCATTTAATTATCAGACCTAGGGACGTAAACTTTCAATATTTCTAGTGTTGTATGCACAGTTACAGATGTTTGAGAGGTGTAAAGGTAAATTTATGTCACTACAATTAAGAAATAACAATATTGAAATGAACTAGATTATGACTGAAATGTAAATACTATGGCTATGGAAAAGCATGTAAAAAATAAAATATAGATAAAGGAATAAATTATGCAATTCTAATCATGCAATGAATTAAAACAACAAAAAAAGGAGAGGGTTAGCAAACCGCAAGTGGGCCCTGCCTTGGGTGTTAATCCCTCCTAAGTCCTTGTGTCTACAAAAATTTAACAAGAACTCAGATTCTTATTTCATCAACATGAAGATTACAAGTGGAAAATACAACAAACTCTCTATCTATGGATCTATATCTCTATCTATTATATATTTCTACAACATTAATCTTTCCTTTTTATATCTTTCATTATAAAGAGGCGTGAAGAGATAAAGTCCTACTAGTAGTTCAGTTGGATTAAGTAAAATATTAACCAAACAACCTAGAAACTTACATGCATGCAATAAAACTATTCAATAGATGTTCTCATACAATCACATAACTTAACTAACCGATCAGTCAATCAACCAGTTATTAAGTTATGAATTAAATCAATTAGTTCTTTGTTTGAGTTGCAATGCATAATCAGGTGATGGCATTGTTGAGTCTTCTTCTTGTTCACATAATTCTTCTTCATCAACACGTGTGAGCTTAGGTGTAGTGTCCACATTTGTGCAAGCTCCTCATAATCATGGCTTTATGTATGTGTGTGACCTCCTTTGGCTATGGAGATGCTTTGTTATAGATGGGTCCCTTTGGATACATGTCATTTTTGCAGATGACCTCTTTGTTGTGAATGAGTTCCTTTGGTTGCATGTCGGTTGTTGTGTATGGATCCTTTGTTGCATGTTAGTTGTTGCATATAACAACTTCTTTGCAAACAAGGTTGGACATTTATACAAAGCATCATTTAACATCATATTGCAATCAAAAGAATAAATGCATACTCATAATCCACAAAATAAAGTAAACCTTAAATGGAAATATAAGTATCGTGAAGAAATACAAGTTCAGGGGTATAATTGGCTAAACAGAATACAGTAGATGAGGTGTTTAAAAGGAAATAAAATGACTCATCGAGATAGCGTCATTGGATCAAAAATGTGTGTGCTCACCCACAAGATCATCCACATGCTCTAGCATACCGCCACCGATGAGTACATCGGTGGGCACATTCCACATTAGGGTACGGATGGATGTGTCCATAATGAGTAACCAATATGCATCACTTACATCCATAAGTCAACACATTAGAAAACAATGATAATTAGCCAACCATATAATACCTCACAAACATTACCATATAAATAGTTACGCTCTGTTATCATCGTCACTACACTATCGAGAACATGTGTTTGTCCCTCTACTCCTCCCCCGGTGGTAAACCTATCACATTCACTAACACCTGAAATAAAAATACCCACCGATACGAGGCCCGGCATACATGGTATGCCTCCGTAGACTTTGCATCATCTGCATCTAACAGCTCTATCATTGTATCCGCCTCATCCATCCCTAGAGGTACTAGTTGTGGGCCCCGATCTAGCTCTAGCCCTCCTTGGTGCCCTAATGGCTCACACCCATACATATGGCTCTAGGGGCACATCTTGAGCCATACCAAGTTTTCGTGACACACGCTCTACTTGAAATAGCTCAATCACCCATGGAAACTGATCCTCCAACCACATAGTACGACATACACACCGTAACTCCACTGCATCCTGGTCATCCTCTCGTAGTCTCGGTATGGCCTCCATATAATGGTCTCGTCCCTAGATGATCTAGTATAGCCCTATAGTTATCTGTATCCATCTTCCTACCACACACACCAACCTCGCCTCCATGCAAATATATCTCGGTCAAGCCCACTCTCCTTGCGGCCCACCAATTGGCCTCAATGTTGAAATATGCTCGTAGGCCCATACGAGTAGTAACAATGTGGTAGCTCCAATACCACCTCTATGCTCCTTACGAGTAAATCCATATAGATATCTCGTACATGTGGACCAATACACATCATGCCCATGCATATCTTGTGCCCTCTTCCTCTATCCAAATGATAAATGTCATGCATCTTATACAAGATGCCTACACTACCACCCTCTACTGCAATTGATGAAGTAATCACAATGACAATAAACTTCCATAATTACGTAACCCCGATCTTGTAATATTATCTAGACCGATATGGACCTTACATTATACTCGGGTCCCCATGAAATACTTCCTAACATCCCTCATCTACCTCTGTACATCATCCATTGCCATCACCTGAACCCTCTCACCAATAATAGGCAACTATAGTATGTGATACACATCCTCTAGAGTAACTATCATCTCCCCTGTAGGTAACAAAAAGTGCAAGTATCTACACACCACCTCTTACACAATGTTGTAAGCATAGGCATATTATGGGGCACATCTCCCATCCTTGATTTGTGTTGCATGATGACATGGTCTAAGACATCCCACTCATCATCGACAACCCCAATCTAAGCAATTTAATCAAATGACGGTCACCATGAAAATATATCAAATGGATATCCCTCTACACATCACAAAACAACAACAAACATGACATTAGAACATCATGCATATACAAAAACAACTACCTACAACATTCACACACATCCATTTTTACATCTATAATACTTTGGGCTCATTTGAAGACTTACGGGATGCCAACGCCTAAGAGCAGGACTAGGGTGCCCAAGAGAGGGTCGCTAGTGCCCATGTCCAGGCTCTTGTGTCCTAAAGTTACTTAGCACCTTCACCACTCTTCTCTCAGGTCCAAAATGGCGAGAAATTCAAAAACAATTTTTTTACAAAGATTCATCAAAAATGAATACTATCAACACATGTTTCACCAAAAATTACACTTACCACTTTGTTGTCATATGTGACACCACAAATATCACCACCATATCAAACCAACTCAATATAGGTGCTCTCACTTGAGGAATCTATTGAGTTGTGGAGCTCAATTACTTGATTACCATGTTATATTAAACTTACGGGAAAGCACGATGAATCGACATCGGTTATGGAGGGACCAACATCGGTTAGGGTTTACCGACATTAGTTACCTGTGTGGGAGTGTTTTATTTAACTCTCGGGAATTAGATCTATTTTTAGTATTAAAGTAGATCTATTGATTGTAATTACATGGCTAAGTTCCCTAAGTTTGTATATGCCTATATAAGCATGAAAGCTAGGGTTTAGAAGTAGAGGATTGTAAGAATTGATGATTATTGTGAGAATAATTGTGTGAGAGAGAATTCTTAGAGAGGAAGGAGAAGTTTGAGAGAAATAAATTACGGTACATCTGAGAGGTGTGGAAGATTGTAGATCTTCAATTGTATGTTTTCCCAAAGATTTGGATAATAGATTGGTTTGTTTCTTGGTGGATGTATCCCACACTGGGTGAACCATGTTAAATTTGGTGTTGATTTATATCTCTTGTTATGTATATTTCTTCTAGTAGAATATCCACTTTTATTGCATGTATGCTTAGATCTAATATATTATCTATACAACCTTGTGCTAACCCCAACAACTGGTATCAAAGCTTTGTTTGAGGGTTTTGTGTGTTGACAGATTTACTCACGAGAGGGTTTCTGATTGAGTGGGAGCTACAACAATGGAAAAAGAAAACAAATACAAGGTAGAGAAGTTTAACAACTGAAATTATCAATTATGGAAGATGCAGATTGAGGATTATCTGTATCAAAGAGATTTGTACTTACTGTTGGATGAAAAGTCTAGACCTACAAAGATGACTAATGAAGAATGGAAGATTCTTGACAAAAAGGCTTTGGGATCTATAAGATTGAGCCTGATAGCATCTGTGGCTTCCAATATTACAAAAGTGACTTCTACGGTAGAGTTAATGAAATCTCTTGCTAATTTATATGAAAAACCTAATGCTTCAAATAAAGTTTATTTGATGAAGAAACTATTTAGTTCTAAGATGCATGAAGGTGGATCTGCATCTAGTCATTTGAATGATTTCGATCTATTATAAATTAGTTAAAATCGGTTGATATTTTGTTTGATGATAAAGTGAAAGCACTTTTATTCTTATGTTCTTTGTCTGATAGTTGGGATAACTTGGTAATGGTTATTAGTAATTGTTATCCCAAATTCACCCCCAACAAATTTGGTCAAGACAACCCCGCACATAGAGAAAATATGAAAGGAAAATGTTTGAGACCTACGACCTCGCATTCCGAGAATGAGGTAAAGTCTAAACCTCCAAAGATGACTAATGAAGAATGGAAGATTCTTGACAAAAGACTTTGGGATCTATAAGATTGAGCCCGATAGCATATGTGGCTTTCAATATTACAAAAGTGACTTCTACGGTAGAGTTAATGAAATCTCTTGCTAATTTATATGAAAAACCTAACGCTTCAAATAAAGTTTATTTGATGAAGAAACTATTTAGTTCTAAGATGCATGAAGGTGGATCGCATCTAGTCATTTGAAAGATTTCGATCTATTATAAATTAGTTAAAATCAGTTGATATTTTGTTTGATGATAAAGTGAAAGAACTTTTATTCTTATGTTCTTTGCACGATAGTTGGGATAACTTGGTAATGGTTATTAGTAATTGTTATCCCAAATTCACCCCCACAAATTTGGTCAAGACAACCCCGCACATAGAGAAAATATGAAAGGAAAATGTTTTAGACCTACGACCTCACATTCCAGAATGAGGTAAAGGAAAAAGTCAAAGTTTGAACTCGAGTCAAATCCAAAGCGAGGAGGCGGAAGAAAATATGAAAATTTTCCTTTTCACAAAATGGCACAAAGGAAAAGATTGGAGCACACCTCCCCTAGCCAACAAAAGGGTGCCACGTGTCAAGCGGGGCCATAGGATTTTATGGATTTTTTTATTCTCGCAAAAAAAAAAGGGCAAAAGATAAATTGTGGACCATGCAAACCTAATTTTGCCCTAATTTGGCTATCACATGTACCATATTAAAGGGGAACCCATTTTTCAAAAGCTGTTTTCCCATCCATTCATCTGGACCGATACAAACTTTGAAGGGGCGTATATTATGACTCAAGGCTAAAAATATTGCAAATATGACACCGTTGAAAAGATCTCATCCTTACCTACGCCATGGAGGTGCGAGACTTTAATTTTTGAGGAGGTTAGGTAAAGAAAATGGAGGAAACGTCTTCGAGCCTTTAATACAGGATCCATCTATCTCGACAACTAGATTAGATTCGATATGTTTCATCATTTCCTCTTCCTTCAAGCGCCAAACCAAGGATTGATGTAGTAAGGATGGTTTTTGGGGCGAGATTCCATCAAAGGCATTAACAAGCGGTGGTTGAGTTTCAACCTATTATTTTCTGCTTCTTCTCTCTCTCCTTCTCTCAAATGAATCTATCGGGAGTAGGATTCATTGTAAAGAGTTAGACATTCTTTGTTTTTCAAGATCCTTCTCCTCTTAGTAAAAGGATTTGTGGGGTTTAGGCCTTCCATCAAAAATTTATACTACGTTTATGCCTCTTGGCTACTTTGTAATGGATGTATCAATCTACGAGCATAAAAAACATGTCTGTGATTGATTTTAGATCCTCTCTTGTCTATTTTTCTTTCATCTAGTCTTCCATTATATATCTAGCTATCTGTGTTTGTTTATTGTATGCATTTTGTTAGTTTGTGTCTATTAGCAAAATAAGTGTTCATCATTCCTTTGGTGCATCACCTCATAGTTTAGCTTTGTTTTAATTTCGTATTCCTTATATCCTGTCTCCTTGGTAAAGTTTAGATTAGGATTAAGAATAGATCCTCTACAATTTTGTATGTATGCACCTAAACGAGATGAATAAGGAACCATCCTTCAATCTAGAGAGCTTTCCCATTTTGCAAGGTCCCACACCTTGGGGAAAGTTCAATGTTACGCAATCACACCAAATGACTCTACCTTAGAAAATTAGATCTGTAGAACTCATTTGGGTGTGTTGTGATTTCACGTTAACAGTTTTGGCATGCCCGGTGGGACAAGTCTAAAACACCTTACCACTTCACTTCATCAGATTCTATGTGCTCTTGGTGAAGATTTCAACCTTTGGAGGCACTTTCAAGCACATATGGTGACTCCATCTGGTCAAAAACCCATTCTCTAAGTTGCAGACCTTTTCCATCCATTTCCACTCATTTCATCCATTTTCTTCTTCCATCTCTTTCATTTTCTCCCATTCCATGAGGTTGTGCAATCATGACTTCATTCCCTTCATGGAACTCACACTTACAACAATGCAATCCACCTCCAATGTATTTCCTAACTCCTCCAAATCAGCATTATGATCAGATCCAAGACCATTATGCTTACCCCTATGAGTAGCAATGCCAAAATCAATTTAGCTATGGAGCTTTCCAAGAGCAGGGGTATGCAAACAATGAAGAAAATCAAATACAAGATGCTGATCTCATTGGAGAAGATCCAAAAATGGAGGTTGGCATGGTTCAGTCAAGGGGCATAGCACAAATGAAGGCATTTCAGATTGGTTTCAGGGCACCCTGTCCATGGGAAGGCCCTTTTCCAAGACATTATAGCCCTCAAGAGAAGCTTGACTTCATGGTTGAAACACTGCCCCAACTTACACAATGGGCTAAGGAGATCGGGGCTTATGAGCAAAGTGTGAGACAACCTTGTCAATGGGTAAGTCAATCACCAACTCCCTATCTTTCATTGTCTCTTCCTCAATCTTTATCATTTCAGCAGAGGCAAGAGTCAAGCCCCTCACTTGCTACCCCAAGTGTTGATTTCATTTCTCCATCTCCTAGTCTTCCACCTCATCTCAGTTCTTCTTGTCCTTTTCCCTTCCAAACAGTCATCCCCTCCAAACAAACAAGAAGTTACACCTCCCTTCCCACCACAAACAATTACAAAGATGGTTGAACCCCAACCTGCCACTCCTCTTACTTTCCCAAGTCCATGTTGGGAAGATACTCAAGAATCTAGTCAAGGACAGCGAGAAGAGGAGTCCAACAGAAAATAAATAATAGATAATCTAAAGAGTTGGGCTACCAAATTTGGGTTTACAAAGATCCCTTGATGGTCAAGCCAATAGAGGAGGTCAAGATTAAAGAACCAGTGGTGGCTGAGGCCGAGTTTGCAATAGAAGAAGTGCAAGAATAGGATGAGGAACAATCACCCCAAGCCCCTTTGAAGAGGAGTAGTTGGGAGAGATCAAATCAGCGTTGATGCTACTCAATGAAGAAGGCATCATTGAAGAATTTTTCTTTCATTTCAAGGGCCTGATTTGATTGATGAACCCATGATGGAAGAGGACCATCTTTTCGAGGTTCTAAGTGTGGAGCAGCTACAAAAGAACCTTCAATTCTTCCTCCCACTTCATCCCCTTCAAGCTTTAATGTTGAAGAAGAGTTTGATCTTTCAAACTTCATGTTTGAGAGTGAAGGGAGCCATGGTGATCAAGTTGTAGATCAGGAAGACACCATGAAGGAGGTAGAGCACTTGCACAAGAGAACAAGGAGGTAGACTATCTGTTAGACTTGAGAGATTGCTTTGATGAAGAGGAGCCCATGGAGATTACATCATTCACTCCTCCATCCATCTTCCATGCACATGAACCTACTGCCATGAAGGAGAATATTCAAGTGCAAAAGCCTGCACTCCATAATGGCCCTCTGGAACCAAGGTTGGAAGATCTTGATCTTCCATGTTCTTCAAAAGAGGAGGAAGGAAAAAGGTAGGAGGATGTCACCATTTCTCCCACGCCATTCATCCAAGAAGGTCCACAAGAAGACTCCATTTTTGGAGTTGAATTTCAGAGAAATGGGCACATCCAAAGGATCAGACCATGCCCAATCAGGTACTTGGCTTCATTGGAGCCAAAGGAGAAACAAAACCAATCATGCCTACTTCAGGGCATGAGGATGAGCATCAAAGTACCAAGGGTCACCATCAACACCTCCAGAAGTTTGATACAAGTCAACTTGAGGAGGTATTTTCCATTAATGTTGATACCTTGATGATTTGGGTGGAGGACCAACTTATTGTTAGTTTTTCACTCATATAGGTAGCTATATTTAGTGTCAAATCATTTACATGGCTACCCCTCTTGAGAAAGGGAAGTTACTTCTCCTTCCTGTAGCAGGCTTTGTTTAGCATTCTTTCTCTCTGGTTAGTGTAGGAGTAGGAGTAGACTTTGTTTCCAGTAGAAGAAGTGATTTTACACACTCTGCATGTTCCATTTGGATCATGTATGATTTTTAGTTTGAACATAGTTTGTGGTGTTATTGCTCTTGCATAGTGCATTCAATTGGCTTTTTTGAAATCTAACTTCAAGTTTCAGTGGGTTTCTAGAGGCTCGAGAGGTCATAATTTCATAGTTTAGATCACAATCAGTTTATAAGGCTGGACTCCATGCCCAATGGATGTAAAAAAGCCCATTGGTCTCTTCATCTAGCAGGCAGATGTCCCCGTGAGTTGCCAAATTGTTATCCCAAATTCACCCCCAAAAATTTGGTCAAGACAACCCCACACATAGAGAAAATATGAAGGGAAAATGTTTCAGACCTATGAGCTCGCATTCCAAAATGAGGCAAAGGAAAAGTCAAATTTTGAACCCGAGTCAAATCCAAAGTGGGGAGGCAGAGAAAAGGTGAAAAATTTCCTTTTCATAAAATGGCACAAAGGAAAAGATTAGAGCACACCTCCCTAGCCAACAAAAGGGTGCCACGTGTCCAAGTGAAGTAGTGGGGCCACGGGAGTTTTCTGGATTTTATGATTCTCGTGAAAAGGGGAAAAAGATAAATTACGGACCCACAAACTTGATTTTGCCCTAATTTGGTAGTCACGTGTCCCATATTACAGGGGACCCAGTTTTTCAAATTATTTTCCCGTCCATTCGTATGGACCCGATACAAACTTCAAAGGGGCATATCTTTCGACTCAGGGCTCGAAATATTACAAATCTGACACCATTCAAAAGATCTCGGCCTCACCTATGCCATGGAGGTCTGAGAATTTAATTTTTGAGGAGGTTAGGTTAGGAAAATGGAGGAAACATATTCGGGCCTTCAATGTAGGATCCATCTATCTTGACAACCAAATCGATTTGATATGTTTTCATTGTTTCCTCTTCCTTCAAGGCATTAATAAGCAGGTGGTTGAGTTTCAACCTATTATTTTCTCGCTTCTCTCTCTCCTTCTTCTCTCAAAGTTGAATCTATAAAGTCGGAAGCAGGGATTCATTTTAAAGGGTTGGACATTCTTTGTTTTGTAGGATCCCTTCTCCTCTTAGCAAAAGGATTTGTGGGGTTTAGGCCTTCCATAAAAAATTGCAATATGTTTCTACCTCTTGGCTACTTTGTAATGGACTATATCAATCTACAGAGCAATAAAACACATATGTGATCAATTTTAGATCCTCTCTTATCTCTTTTGCTTTCTTCTGGTCTCCCATTATATATTTGGTTATCTATGCTTGTTTATTGTATGCATTTTGTTGGTTTGTCTATTAGTAAAACAATTGTTTATCATTCCTTTGGTGCATCACCTCATAGTTTAGCTTTGTTTTAATTTATGTATTCCTTCTATCCCTGTCTCCTTGGTAAAGGTTAGATTAGGATTAAGAACAGATCCTTTGCAATTTTCTACGTATGCACCTAAATAGAGGAATAAGGAACCAACCTTCAACTGGAGAGCTTTTCCCATTTTGCAAGGTCCCACACCTTTAGGAAAGTTCAATGTTACACAATCACACCAAATGACTCTACCTTTGGAAATCATATACAGTAGAACTCATTTAAGGGTGTTGTGATTTTTCGTTAATGATGTAATACAAGATCTGCTAATAATATTTTGAAGTTTGATGATGTGGTTAGTATAATCTTAAATAAATAAATTCATAGGAAAAGTACTGAGGAATCATCATCGGGAATTCTTTGAATGTAAAAAGCAAAGGTAGATAGAAGGAGAGATCCAAGAGTAAGAATAATGGGAAATCAAAGTCAAGGGATGGTAGATCTAAATCCAGAGGTAAGGGAAATACTTATTGGAAATGTGGAAAGAAAGGACATGCAAAGAAATATTATTGGTCAAAGGATAAAGAGAACCAACACCTAGACAAAGGTAAAGAGTCAAATAAAGAGGAAAATATTACAAATGAAGTAATGCAAGATGCTCTTATTATTTCTTTAGATAATAGAAAAGAATCATGGGTTTTAGATCAGGAGCTTCTTTCCATGCCACTCTTAATAAGGGTTATTTCAGAAATTATGTGCAAGGAAATTTTGGACATGTTTATTTGGGTGATGATGAACCTTGCAGTATTATTAGTGAAGGGGAAGTTCATATAAAATTGTAGAATGGAAATACATGGGTATTAAAATATGTGAGGCATGTGACAAGCCTCAAGAGGAATCTTATTTCTGTAGGGAAACTAGGTGAAGTTGGTTGTATGGTTACATTCACAATCAGACTCTTGGAAAGTCATCAAGGGTGCTTTTTTTGTGGCAAGAGGTAAAAAGGTAGGAACGTGATAATTATCTACCTATGTTATTGATTCCTTTTGTGATATCTACTTCAGATTTAGATGCATGCATGTGGCATAATCGGTTGGGCTATATGATTCAAAAAGGAATCTGATCTTAAAGGCTAAGGGTAAGTTATCAGATTTGAAAGATTTAGATCTGATTTTTGTGGGCATTATATCTTTGGAAAGCAAAAGAGAGTGAGATTTCTCAAAGTTGGGGCAACTAAGAAGAATAAAAAATTAGATCTTGTACACTCGGATGTGCGGGGACCGGCCTGGGTAGCTTCTCATGGAGGATCCCAGTATTATGTTACTTTCATTGATGATGCTACAAGAAAGGTATGGTTTTATTGTATTAAATGAGAATTTGATGTTTTGATACTTTTAAAAATGGAAAGCCCTTATTGAGAATGAATCAAGTTTAAATTTAAAGTGCCTTAGATCCGACAATGGTAGTGAATATTGTGGTAATACTTTCAATTGTTATTGTTTAGTGAATGGAATACGTAGAGAAAGGATGGTTCTAAGAACACCACAAGATAATGGTGTTTCAAAAAAAGAATGAAAATGGAAATCATGGAATGTGCTAGAAGTATAAGGATACATGTTGGATTACCCTTACGGTTTTGGGCGAAGTAGTTGATACAACATTTTATTTGATTAATCGTGGGCCTTCAAGTTCACTAGATGGAGGAATATAAGAGGAATCTTAGACCAGAAAATAGGTAGATCTTTCTTTTCTTAAAGTTTTTGGTTCATAAGCTTTTGTGCATATTTATAAGGAAAATAGGAAAAAGTTGGATGCAAAATCCAAGAGATACACTTTCATTGGTTATGGATCTAGTGATTTCAGATTCTGTTTTTGGGATTTAGAGAATTATAAAATTATTAGGAGTCGTGACATTGAATGGAATGAAAAGAGAATGTACAGGGATCAAATTTTGGTACCCAAGGACGAACCAGGTTGAGAATTTTGTGAATCAAAATGAACTCTCGAGATTCAAAATTGTACCCACCAGGTTACACAAGAATTAGTGTCGGTGACCCCGACCAAAGATCGGTTAGTTGAACCGGTATCGGTTATAGAAGAGCCAAACTAGAATCGGTTAGAAGAACCGACGTCAGTTATAGGTGACAGGCATCGGTCACAGTCAAAATTGGAAACAAATGTCCAGGAGGTCCAGAATGAGCCTCGGTACCCCAACACTTTGTGAGAAGGTCACAAAGGGTAAGTAAACCTCCAGAAATATTTACACCTTTTTTATCTTATTTATTATTGACTGATAATGGTGAACGAAAAAAAATTTGAAGAAGCAATGCAAGATAATACCCATGTGTAGTGGGAGCATGACATGGATGAGGAGATGGACTCCTTGGAACAAAACTAGACTTGGGATTTGGTTAAGTTATCAAGGAATTGTACTTGTAGAAATTAGGTATTGACTTTGGTGAAATATTTTCTCATGTTGTTAAAATGACTTCCATACGTATTGTGTTGAGTATAGTTGCAGTACATGATTTGCATTTAGAGCAACTAGATGTGAAGATGAATTTCCTTCATGGTGATTTGGATGAAGAGATTTATATGCAAACACCACCTAGGTATGAAGTCAAGGGTAAGGAGAAATTAGTGTGCGGGTTGAGAAAGAGTCTATATGGGCTCAAGAAAGCTTTAAGGCAATGGTACATGAGGTTTGATAATTTCATGCATGAGCATGGTTATTTGAGATGTGAATCTGACCATTGTGTTTATTTCAAAAATCTTGAAAATGGGAGCTATATTATTTTGTTATTGTATGTGGATGATATGCTTATTGCAGGATCTAGTATGTAGGACATTGGTGAGCTTAAGGGAAAGATAGCTCACACATTTGCTATGAAGGATTTAGGAGCTGTAAAAATAATCCTTGACATGCAAATACACAAAGATAGGAAGAACAAGAAATTGTATTTGTCTCAGGAGGCTTATATCAATAAGGTGTTGGAAAGGTTTAACATGCAAGATTCAAAACCTGGTGAGTACACCTATGGCTAAACACTTAAAATTGGTCAAAGATCATGTCATTCATCACATGAGGAGGTAAAATACATGACACAAGTACCATATGCTTCAGCAGTTGGGAGTCTCATGTATGTTATGGTTTGTACTAGACCAGACATTGCACAGGTAGTGGGAGTTGTGAGTAGATTTATGGCCAATCTAGGTAAAGAGAATTGGAAAGCAATCCAATGGATTCTCAGGTATTTGAGGGGGACATATAGCATGCAGTTATTTTATGGAGGTTTGGATATTTCTTTATATGGCTATGTTGATTTAGATCTCAGGTTGGAGATCTAGATGGCAGAAGGAGCACTGTTGGATATATTTTCACAAATAGGTGAAACAACGAGTTAGCTATATTTCGAGATGCGTAAGAAGGTTGTGTCTTTTTCTACTACAAAGGAAACATATTTTATAGCTACAAAGGCTAGTAGAGAGATTGTATGGATGAGCAAGTTCATGGAAGAGTTGGGAAAGGAGCAAGATGATTTTAAATTATTCGGTGGTGTCGAGTGCAATTCATTTGGAAAATAACTCGAGTTTCATTCTAGAACGAAACACATTCAATTGAGGTATCACTTCATACGGCGGGTATTGGAGGATGGGCGGTGAAACTGGAGAAGATTCATATAAGTGAAAACCATGCGAGATATGCTAAAGAAGCCATTAGAAAAAGAAGTTGGAGCTACACTCCACTTCTATTGGTCTTCAAGTTTGAGACTTGAAGAGGAAAAAACAAAGCTAAGGAAAGGATCCAGAGAATGATGTTGTACGGTATAGTGCAATAATTTATCTCTACATGGGAGATTGTTGAGTTGTGGAGCCCAATCACTTCATATGAACATGCTATATTAAACTTGCAGGAAAGGATAGTAATCGACATCGGTCACCTATGGTAGCATCGATCAGTAGGAGGAACCGACATCGGTTAGGGCTAACCAACGCGTCGATTACTGTGTGGGAGTGTTTTATTTAACTCTCGGGAATGAGATTTATTTTTAGTATTAAGCGAGATCTCTGATTATAATTGCATGGCTAAGTGCCCTAAGTTTGTATATGCCTATATAAGCATGAAAGCTAGGGTTTAGAAGTAGAATATTGTAAGAATTGATGATTATTGTGAAAACAATTGTCTGAGAGAGAATTCTTGAGAGGAAGGATAAGCTTGAGAGAAATAAAGTAATGTACATCTAAGAGGTGTGGAAGATTGTAGATCTTTAATTGTATATCTTCCCAAAGCTTTGGATAATAGATTGGCTTGTTTCTTGGTGGATGTAGCCCACACTAGGTGAACCACATTAAATCTGGTGTTGATTTATATCTCTTGTTCAATATATTTCTTCTGGTAGAATATCTACTTTTATTGCATGTATGCTTAGATCGATATATTATACGTATAACCTTGTGCTAACCCCAACAATCTTCATCTACCTAGAGCTCAAACTCACACTCATACAATAATCAAATGAATTACCTATTCACCTTTTGATCTTAGTATTTATATTAAATTTCCATTACTCACCACACTATAGTCGGTATTCACACTTATTCTTTGCACTAATACACATCGCATAGTTTCATTCATATCTTGAGCATACTTACTCCAGCTTTTGTCTAGTTTACGTCATTCTCTTTAGAACTTCACCTACTACCATATCATATACATTTCACACACATTATATTCCTCCTCAATATTTTTTATACTCAATATACACACACTTTTGTGTTATTGATCATATACTCATCATGACATCATTACATGATTAATTTTGGCTCCACATTCGTTCTCACGCCCACTCCCCCTTTTCATTGAAAGGGGGCATATAATTAGGGTCATCCTATAATTCCCCTTACACCATTACATGATAATTTCACATATCCAAACTCCATGTTATCAATAATTCACTCATACATTACCTCCTAACAATATTCCTCCAAATGACCTAACCTAGGGGCAACAAGAGTAAAATCTCTCTATGAGTAATCGATCAAAAATTCACACACATTCAAATCTCGACAACATAATTTCAATCATATCAATTAATCAACATAATACAATGTATTTATCCTCCCAAATGACCTAACTTGGGAGTTATATCACCACTTTCCCATATGACCTAACATGGGAAGTTATTCTACATTCTGCGAGTGCTTCCAGATGACCTAACATGATACAAATTTCAACGACACCATTGGAGTGGAGGAAAATGAGGCATAATTGCCTTTCCTATACTACTCTTGTATGGGTTATCATATTTGAACAATTCAAATTTGATCCAAAATCAACTAAATCCGGTCTTTTTCCATCTCAGCAGATAGACCTTTTGAGGATGTAGTTAAAGTTGGAGAGTAATGCTAGAATTCTCTCCCTACACTCTTCCTCTAATGGCGGGACACCCAAATCCTCGCTTTTCACACACATGCAATCGGGATGGGATTTGATCACTCCCTACCCTAAAGACGTCTCCATCATCAAAAATGTAAAATATCTCCAATCATCGCTATCAACATCACCAATCTCACATAGTGCGCCTCATAACGGTCCCATGTCTCTCGGTATGTCGCATAGATTGACACACTGATCCATGGATCATCATGGTATATGTTCTCATTTGGTACACACTTCTACCATATTTGCACGTACTTCTACAACATGGGATTCTCTCGACCTTTCCCAAGTATGCATCTCTAACTACTTTACGTTACCAAGCTTTCACTCACCAACATAAAGTGGGGGCAAATGTAGTCACTAAATCACACACTTACTACTATTTACTATACTGCCAAGTATGTTGTTTTATATATGGATCTTGCATAAGAAAAGTATTCACTAATGACCCATTCCATATTCCATCCGCTTGTCTTGTTGGTTTCTATTGATTTTATATTTCACACTTATCACTCATACATCCACTTCAGTCAGTCACGGGGATCCTTGTTTGTCATTCATCACTCATTTTTTGTCACTTGTCTCTAGACACTAGTGCAGGACTGAGACACAAAGCAAATGAACAGACACTTCTATCCATCCTGGGTGCATGTGTCCTCTTTATGTTTGATCTTATTTTTGACACTTAAGGTCAGTCTTTTCAATTTTCCCTCGCATCTCTTGAGGCACTAGTCGTCATGTCGGGTCATTGGTGTGAAATTTGAGCAAGAGGTCCCTATATAAACACAACATATATACCATTATAGGGGAAAATTATTCTTATCAAGGCTAGTTATCTACATACATCAAGGAACCGCATTTGGGTGCATTATTTTACATACACACTTTGTGTAGGAAGGGGAGTCTATTCTATTCCATCCACAAATTTGCATTTTTATCTAGCTATTTCTCAATATCTTGGCGTCATTGGTGTGAGGGCGACCTGGGAGCACTATTGCACACATAAGCACACAAAACTACATGGGGTCTAATATGTAGTGCAACGGTCAGTCATAAGTTTGCCATTGTGACAACTAAGGACAGTCTAACCCCTCATTTTGCATCTTTCTTTTTAGGGTTTGATGTTTTTTTAGGGTTTTGTAGGAGCATATTCGTGTGCAGGTTTACGAGTACCTCGTGATCCAAGTGGAACTTAAAGGTGACCAAAAGAAAATAAGTGTGAAGACCTAGCGACACTATCGGAACCAAGTTCTAATTATTTCTTTAAACTCGGTGCCCACACGAGCAGGTCTTGGGCACACTGCGGATTCCCATATCCCTTCCCATACGCCCCGGTCTAGCCATCATGAGTACCTATGCATTTTTTGGACCTGATTGTAATATTCTATGTTCATGTTCCATCACCTTCTCCAATCCAACATCACTCTAGGATAAGAATAATTTAGATAAGTACCTTACCCTCTCAATTCCATTCATACTTTGAATTAAATAAATTATATAGCATTTATATTCATTGTAAATTTGTTCTAGCAATTATTTACTTTGATTTAGTAAAATAAATTCATATTTTATTAAATAAGTTAAGAGTTGACTTTTCACACCCTCTTTTTATCACTCTTATCACTCATTTTGTTAAGAGTTGATAACACTCATCTTGTTAAGTCTCTTCTCCCTTAACATTCATTTTTGTTAAACGTCAAACACACTTAATTTTTCACACCCTCCATTCCTCTTAACATTTATCTTATTAAGAGTTACCCCTTTTGCCTCTTTTCGTCACTCTTATCACTCACATTAAGATTTGATGGTGTTCACCTTGTCAAGTATCTTCTCCTTAACATCCATTTTTGTTACAGAGTAGAGCACATCTAACCCCTTTTAGTCCCTTTTCTCTTAACTCTCATTTTGATTAAGAGTCGGAAATCAACTAACCCTTTTCACCTCCTCCCTCTTAGCACTCATTTTTCTAGGGTCGAGCATTTCCTTATTTTCCCCTCTTCCATATTAGCATTCACTTTTCTAATGGTTGAGTTTTCTATCACATCTTCTTGTTCCTCCCCTCTTTCAAAAATTTTGGGAACATGAAATCACGATTATAGTCCCTTTCGATGGGAGGAAAGATATCCTTTCCATGTCATCTCTGATGAAGAGGATGGAGACAAACTTAAAAATCTTTCTATCGACGCCACTTTACGAAAAACAAAGATCAATTCCTCCTTCGTCTCCTTGCAATGGGAGCAATATTTCCCTCTAGATTTGATGAGGATGATTTGAAAAATTAAAAGGACAACCTAAATTCCCTAAGGGTTCACCACTCAAGTCAAACAAACATGACGATGCAAGACCAAGTAAAACAAACACCAATAATAAAGGAAAATCTATTGATTTAGCCACCGATCCTATTAAAGCCCTCAAAGATCAAATAAATGAGATGGCCAAACAACTCACTCTCATATCCTCTACGATACTACTAATGACGATACCAAAGGTATTGAACATGCGAATTTTTTTACCACAATTTCAAAACTCATTTTGAGACTAATAATGAGAACACCATTCATAAGAATGATGTTCCTTCATCCTATAAACCAATTCACCATTTGATAAAGAGTGTAAAATGATGAATGATACTATTTACGGATGCAAAAACAACACAAACAATTCAATTTTGATTAATTTTGTTTATACCCTTTCGACATGGAAATATTTTACATACCCTTCCCATGCTCTTTCAAGATGCCCAAATTTGAAAAATATAAGGGCAAAGCTGATCCTAGAGAGCATGTCAAATAATTCTTCATGGCATGCCAAAAGGTGGCTTATAATGGTATCTTTCTCTTGTACCTCTTTCATAAGAGTCTGGAGAACAAGCTTTGGACCTGGTTCTTACACCTTCCAAAAGAATCCATCCGCACCTTTGTGAACATCTCAGAGAAATTTGTTAAACATTTTTCTTTCAACCTTGACTCAAGTCACAGTCATGGATTTGAGCATTTCCAAACAATGAAAAAACAAGGGCTTTACACATTTCTTACAATGATGGCAAAGAATTGCAAGTCGGTTCCCATGTTCAATCTTTGAAAAATAGATGTTTAACATTTTATCCCAAACCACGAGTTGTCCTTTCACATGCAGATGCACTACCTTAGGGAACCCAAATTGAAAAATCCTCATTTCTAAAGGTTTTATCAAGTCTCATTATAAAGACAATGAGCACAATCATAATCGTCACAACAACAACCTTAACACTTATCATAATAAACCTAATTATATCAACCACAACCGTAATGTTGTCAATGATGGTGTCATGGATAATTACAACATGCACAACTTACAAAACAATAAATCAAAATAGACTAATTCTAAACCATTTGTCACCATTCTAAAAAGAGAAAAATTTCCTCCTCCTTGTGACTACAAACAAAGACAATATACATATTTGAGAGAATTTATTTCAAGCATCTTAAAATAGCTAAGAAGTTCCAATATGGTCACTTATCCTATTACGTAACCCTTCCCCGAAGGTGAACCTAAGCTGAGGTGGTATAGACCTAACACATATTGTGATTTTCATCACATTGATGGTCATCAAATAGACAAATGCAAACTTCACAATTACATCCAAGACCTCATTGACAATAAAGGCATAGTGGCCGAAGACCTACCATCTACCAAAACACCCAATGATAATATAAAGGTGTTTTATAATCCATTTACTAACCATGGTACAAAGGGAAAATCTCACAAACATGGTGAATCCTTGAACAACGTCAATTATAAATCCATCATATCATGTATCGTAGACACTACTTCGTGCATAGTTGAACATTATTTTACACCTCTCGAGAGATTCTATCTTTCAACAATTAACAAAGGTTAACATGATTGAATATCGAGCTATGAGACCCTTTTCTAATAGGGAACCTAATCCTATGCCATATAATGCATCTAAATATTGTGAATACCATCACATGGATGGCCATTCTACTAATCATTGTACACCTCTTTGTCATTATGTTCAAGACTTAATTGACGACAGATCCATCTTGATAGAGATTGATGATGAAGCTCTCATAACCAATGACACATTAATTACCACAACTTCTCACAAAGATTTGTCTATTGTCCCCACTTATGTACATACTGGCATTCAACGAGATCACAACAAAGGTCAAGTATCTCTCCCTTCAAACAAATATATCTCTTATATAGATTTTCTTCCTCTAGTCCAAATAGACATTGAACCTACTTCAAAAAACAATATTCTAACATCGAATGAGAGCTTGAACTTATTTCAATATTCCTTTCTAAACCTTGACATGATCTACCCATCCCTCATACATCAGGATCAACAATGTCCCCTCTCCATGTACCTCTTTTAGAACAAGGAGACGATCTAAGATTTTCTTAGGACGTGGGACATTATTCCCTTATTGGACCACATGCAAGGCTTTGATATAAACCTTGATGCCTCTGTTTATTTCGACAAGTAATTTGAGTGTTATAGTATACCGGATATTCAAGAATCCCTTTCAAACATTGTTATAATTATAGACTCTACAAAAGAGGGTCCATCATGAAACATCATTGAGCTTGATTATAGTCTTTTCATTTCAGCTCCTACACCTAACATCTCTAGCCTTGTTTTCAAAGCATAACCACAACAAGCTTGGAAACTTGCAATAATTCAACCTTCGTGTCCAATACACCTCAAATGATTAATCTTGCAAGCATTTCAACAATGCTACTTTTTACTTGTCAAGACATATGTGTGTGTGTGTGTGTGTGTGTGTGTACATTCTACGAGGTGTGTATACCCAAGAATATCCTTATATATCCTTTCCGTGTTTTAATTGTAAATATTTCATCAAATCAATTACTCCCTTATCTAGAAGGAGCAACATTGATTATTTCCTCTCTCTGACCTATAAGGAATCTTGGATATACATCCAGAGATCAATCCTTCTTTCCTTGCACTCTTATACTCATGGATAAATATGAATCTCAACATATTCCCCGCATCAAAAATCCTCCTCTATTATCATATAGGTCTTTTGAAGACTTATCTTATCACATATCCTTTGACTTGGATCCCGTCCACCCAAGTCTCATACTTCAGGACTTATCGAATATTCAAATTTCCTCCTTTGACTTGGACCTTGTCCACACAAGTCTTGTATTTCAGACCTATCAAATCTTTTGATTCCCCCTCTTAACCTGGATCTTGTTCACCCAAGTCTCGTATTTCAAGACCATTCAAATTTAATAAACATGGACCTCTTTCTTAATGAGTCCCTTTCAAACCTTCATCCACTAAAATTCAAAAAAATTAAAAAACGCGAAAAGAGAGTAAAACTATGTATTAAAGCTGCCCTTAAAGTATTGTTTGCAAATTGGAAGTAGAAAAGTTAGTGCAAATAATATCAAGAATTTCATCTATTGGAAAATATCTTAATCATACCACTATCATATCTTCGCATTCTTCACATATCAAGACATAAGTTAACATTGTTCCTCTTGGGCATTGTGTGTTTCATCCATGTTATGGTTTCTACTATTTCAGATATGTTTACTTATGGTTTTGTCTCAAAGCTTACTGATGGCAACTCCTCATTTTAAATAAGCTCTCTCTTTAACAGAAATCTCAAACTTCTTTACCCAATCCTTTTTGACCACCCATTTTAATCTACAGTGTTGAACCCCTGTGTCCTACTAGTCGCATAGGTGAGACTTAGGGTTAGATGTTTCTTCCTAACAATCACAATATCAAATAAACAAGGCAAATTAAATCAATCTAAAAATATGAAAAACTATAAATTCATCACACCTTTCGTCCTTCAAGATTCGGTGATAAGCCCATATTTCTCACTAGTAGTATGAGAATGGGAATGGAAAAATATGTCCTTACTCGCCTACAATTTTTCTTTGGTGTTGAGCCCTTGCATTTTACTAATGGCATGGGGAAACATGCAGGGGGTACCCTTTCAAAAATGAGCAAAACTCAATTAACCAACGAAGCCTTTATAAATCTTAATCAAAGTGCTTAATAAAAAATATCCCAAGAATTAATTTAGCTACTCATGTTAATGAGAGAGAAATATTCCTTCAACCAAATCTTGTTAATTAGTAGGCCATCTATGGATCTAAATCAATTCAAAACCTATAAATTAGAATCATCTTAGAATTAGGTAGATAATCTTGACAAGAGATGAGCTACATTTTTCTCATATGGATCATTGTTCCACACGGTGTCTTGGCATCCATTATCTTCACCTTCATATCACTATTCACCTCATCTTCACATACTTCTTGGCTCTGGTGTCAAGCCCTTACATCTTCCTAGTTGTTTGGAGTCACGAGAAGAGTGAAACTCCCTATCATTTTACCATCTACATTTATGTCAATGGAATGGAATGCTTCTAATTAATTACATATGTTTTTAAGAAGTGCATCTATTTTACTAGGTTGTAAAATACCAAGAACATTCAAAAATGTTTCACAAAACATAAAAACATTCAAATATGTTTCAAAAATACAAAAATAATATAAAATTGTTCCAAAACCAAAAAAATAATATAAAATTGTCAAAATCAAAACATTCAAATAATGTTTGACCAACTTTTAATAACTAGATAACACAGTTCAACAATTTTTCCATTTGATGACGCTCCTCATGATCGTTCAAATCATCTTTCGCTAATCACTTTTCTTTCCCATGGTGTATATATATGCTTGAGCCAATCATTCACCCTTTCGCAATATCACTTTTCTTGGGGCACATTTGGATTCATATTTTAATCTAATACATATCACACTTCAATGCGATCGCGACAAGAGTATCTTTTGGAGTATCGCTCTACTCTTCAAACCCACCCAATCCTCTCACGTTCTAATCTATCGATTGAGGGAATTCATATCTTTCTAGTTATTCAATGTAGGACACATTCAAAGTGTCATTATATGTCATTATTGCAAATTGTGTTGTATTGTTGTTGTTTGTCAACATTGTGACAATGTTTTTACTTCTTTCACTTTGTTATTTTATTGTACTTTGTTTACCATCGATGTAGACCAATTGCAGGAAATTTATTCGCATCTTAATTCACATATAACTTTGGTGTGGTTTTTCCTATTCATATTGGGTTTGTTTACAATGTTTGTTTTGTGCCTTTTGTGTCACTTGCATGTGTTGTGTTTTTCCTCTTGGTTTACCAAATAAGCCATGGAGTGTTTTCCTTTTTACTGTGTATTCGGTGTTTGTTTGCATTTCTTCGCATTTGTATTTCAAATTATTTTCAAAGACTTGCAAAAATCCAAAAAAAATGTATATTTCAAAAATCCAAAAAAATTAAAAATTATAATTTTTTTAACAAACATTCACTTATCATAGAAATCCTACAACTGAAAAACCCTGAAGTGAATATTTCAACATTTCAACATAATCTCGATAAATTCATACCTTTATCTACTACCCTAGTGATCATTCTAGTCTTATAACTATCACTTTCTGCTTTCACCTTATTCTTAGATGTTTCTTTGAAAGTGACGAAACAGATAGGGTAATGGGCATAGGAGGAATACATTGGAATGTTGGTTGTTGGGTTGTTGCGCACGTATGACTTCTGAATCCATAGCTGATCATGAGAGATTCCTTTTGGATGGGAGGAACTACCTGAAATGGAACACAAGACCACCAAAAAGAGTTAAACAATATGTGCAGTGAACTGCCTAGCGTGTGCTAGATTCGGGAAGTGTGATACTTCTTAGACGGTTGTCAGTCCACTATTTAAAACAATTTAATGCTAGTAATGAAGTAAATCCTATTATAATTTGAAATGATTTAGGTATCTCATTAAAAACACAATAAGAAATATCTAATCTAACATGCTAGGTTAAAATAAGATCCGAAGGTCAAGTAGTTGGTTATGGGTCTCTACAGGTCTGACAGAGGTCTCAGGCAGGTCACAGGTGATTAAGGGTGATGTGAGAATAGGTGGGTAGGTCATTGTTCTAGGATCTATTGGTAAATATAGAGAGATTGACATTTGGTTAAGGGTGACCGAATGGTTGGGGAGAACTAGTGCTGGTTATTGTGGAAAACTGGGAATGCCACAGAATGAGCTTTGGGTCTCCCTTGTGATTGCACAAAGGACTTGGTTGGTCAGAATGAGGTATTAGGTGGTTTGGGTGGGATTTGGTGAATTTTTAATGGGATATGGAGGGGTGAGTGTTAATGGAGGTCAATGGGATGGCTAAGAGAACAAAGGATGATAATACAATGATGAAATGAATGAACCAGAGGAGTACAATGTTCTACTTACTTGGAATCTGGTTCTGGATGTTTGTGCAAGAGAAATGAAGGTTGGTAAGAGGTTGAAGGCTGCAGAGGATCACCAAACATTGGGGAGCTCTTACATGTGCTACATGTGCTCTCCTTCTTTCCCGATTGGATCAAATCTTTGCTAGGGTGAGTGTTGGATGGTTTATTGGGTGAATGTTGGATGTCTGTGCAAGAGAAAATGCTTGATCTCCTTCCTTGCATGTGTGTTCTCATGGAAACTTGTTCTAAAAAGATGTGTTATCTCTCAGGAAAATTCCCAATGTTTTCCAACCTCAAAAATAAGGTTGTTTTGGGATTAAAAGGTGACCGACGGTGGTTCGGCTTAACCGCGATGGTTAGGGGTAACTTAGACGTCGGTCAAGGTGGGATTTCCTAGGTTTACTAAACTAGGTAGATCCCCTTGATTTTTGGGATCTCGTGTCGCTAACCCATGGATTAGGATGGAAGCTTCTTGTAAGCATGTGGGAATGTGGTTAGAGGGAATGTAGGCATTGATTTTTAGGGTTTGGGTAAGTCTTAGTTAGTTATGGCAACTTACTAAGAATAGGTCTTAGGGTGAGTTAGCTTGATGAGGTGTCTAGGTGAGGTGTAAGTGTGGGCATTATCTAAATTAAGATATTTAAATAATAAATATTGTGAGGATAATGAATTAATTTAATTTAATTAATTAAATTAATATTAGTGGGGTGAAGGGGGCCATGGTTAGGTGAATGTGATGAAGGTATTTATTTGTCGAGGGACCAAAGGGAGTGTGACCTAATTTTGGTGTCTACATTTTGCCCCTTTTTGTTGTGTAGTTTGTATTGGTAAGCGAAGCTAAAAAAATAAGATGTGGTTGCCCCATGTGGGTGAAGGTGATCCCCTCAAACCAGGAACTGACGAGGCAAAAGGCAGAATCGGTGAGTGGTTTGATAAAAGGTAAATGTGAGAAAGGGAAAGGTGGGGAGTGGGTAGAAAAAGGAAAAAGGTTGACTCGGGCAATCTAGGTAATGGGTCAGGGTCAAAGGTAGGAACAGTCAAACACACACACACACGTATAAACTATAGCACAGTTTGAAGAGTAGGCAAACTCTACATTATCTAAGGTCGATAGGTTCATCCAAACAAGGTTGAAGTGATTCTAGTATCCAAGGTATAGGATATGGTTAGGAAGCACAACGTAGGTGAGGTGCAGGAACGTTTAGGTATGTTCGTATACCCAAGGTAGGGTCAGGATAAATGGTCACGGCAAGAGGTAAGGTAAGGTCATTAGGTCAATCAACACAGTAATAGTAAGGGTCATAAGGATAGTGAACACATGAGGTCAAAGGTCTTAGCGATGGTCCAAGGTCAAATATCTAGGTCACGGCATGGGTAAGGCCGAGGTATGGGTAAAATAATGAGTCCCCAAAGGAGGAAAAGGGTAGGTAGTAAATGATGAGGTCAGGAGGGTGAGGTAAATAGTCAAGGTAAAGGTTGGGTGAGGTAAATGGTCAGGGTAAAGGGTAGGTGTGAAAAAAAAGGAGGGATAGGTAGGGTAATAGGGTAAAATGTGGGGAGAGGGTGGGCATGATCAAGGGTATGATGCGATATAGATATGGAGGATATCCACTGAGATTCCTGATATATGGCTCCTGATTTTTGATGTATTGTAGTCATTTTTGATATATATGCCTACGTGCCAAAGAAAAAAGTGAGAATGTATGACATTTTTGTATATTTTGAGAATATGATTTGTTGCGTGTAAGAGATTTTGTATTGGTTTATTATTTCAGTGTATATAATACCAGCCTACATGCTGATGACATTTTGTATTAAGTATCGGCCAGTGTGCCAACGATTTTGAGATGATGGACATGATTGGATATCCTGTGTATATCATGTATTGAGACACATATTTATTTATATGATGAGATACGTGAGATGCTTGATTTCTTGATGTTTTGATAAGACTTTTGATTTGTTGTTGTGATATGGATGGAAATTAGGTGAGTTAGGCATGATGGAGTCAGGTTGGTTGTAGGCATGGATCGAGTCAGGTTTGGTTAGGCATGGATCGAGTCAAGTTGGTTTAGGCATGGATCGAGTCGGGTTGGTTTAGGAATGGTGGAGTTAGGTTGGTTTAGGCATGGTTGAGTCAGGTCATAAGGCATGGTTGAGTCAAGTTGGTTTAGGCATGGTTGAGTCAGGTTGGTTTAGGCATGGTTGAGTCAAGTTGGTTTAGGCATGGTTGAGTTAGGTCGGTTTAGGCATGGATGGAGTCAAGTTGGTTTAGGCATGGTGGAGTCAGTTTGTTTAGGCATGTGATTGTTTTTAAAGTAGTTAGGGTTGTGATTCATTAATTTGTATAATGAATGATAATATGGGTCATGTTTAAGATGTTTATAATATATGCATGATGATGGTAGAGAAATGGTAGTCATAATAAATGTATGTTGTGATGAGGATTAAAATGTTAAGCAACTTGTTATGTATGTGGTTTAATTTTCAATTGTTGATATAAAAAGGAAACTAAGTGGGGTAGAATGTATTTTAGGAAGATGAAAGATGGATTGGTTAGGGTAGAGAGTGGCCGAGCTAACCTCCAAGGGCCCCATGCCCTCGGAGTGCTGCCTACATAGTCTTGGCAAAAAGGGACCTCAAGCCGATGTAGTTCTCCCATAAGCTAGGGAAGAATATGGGGTATGAAAATGAGTTGGTAGGTTTTAGGCATGTTGTGGGTTTAGGTCTATTAGGTGTGGTGGGTTATAGGAAAATTGATATAGGTGATGTTGATTGTGGCAAAAGAAGAAGATTACCCCAAAGGTAAGTGTCGAGGACCAAGTCCTATATAAGGTAATCAAAATGTAAATAAAGATGGTCAAAAGATAAGAGGGGGAAATAAAGCCACCTGATTAGTTAGGATCATATCGAATAGATCATACCTTGGAGGAGGTGATGAATGTAAGACCCTAAAGACATTGCATGATTGATTATTCTAAGGTGAAAAGTAGTCACATGATCACCAAATGTCTTGGTTTCAAGAGGTCCCTTGAGGTGGTAGGAAATGGGAGTGGGAATGGTGAGAAGGGTGAAAGGTAGTTAATTTTTTATATGGTATGAGGTGGCATGCTCTTTGGGCAAGAGATCCGAGGTCACAATGGGCAAGTCCATGACTAAAAATTTTTGTTTTGACTTGTATTGGAGATAGACTGATCAATGTGGGAAGTCTATATGGGATGATGAATTTAACTCCTTGAGGTCTTCGTGAAGCTGATCGATGTGGGAAGCTTCAAATTCTCTCACTTTTTTTTTGAAATGCTTTACATAGTTGTCCTTCGAGGGAGCAGTCTATTTACAAGCATGATTGCTGAGAGGAAGATGTCCTTTTGAGGGAGTCATATTTTTGTTAGAAGTTTGACTCAAGGAGTTGGGTCCCATGTGGGGCTTTGAAGTCATGGACAAGACCAAGGTGAAGAATAGGACTCTTGTTCAAAAATAGGGTGAAACGACCATGGGATCTCATCTAAAGGTAGATGAAAAGTATCCATGAGAATCATGTTATGTGCGTCGTGCATGGTACACACATTCAAGAGAAGATAACATGTGATGGGTACTCACATGATTCTTGTTTAATCATTGGTGAGGTGTATGAAGTGGATAGCGCTCAAGGGATGAGCATGGAAAGAAGCAAAAGGTGAGGTAGGACTAAAATTCAACAATAGAATGGTCAAAGATGCAAGGCATTAAGGGGTTCAGGTTTGGGTTTACCATCGAGTGAAGATAAATGATAAGCACTTGATCCATAAGTATGAGTCATAATGTATGGTCCAAGCCAATTAGGAGCAAATTTTCCCCGTTTACTTTTTTCTACTTTGGTTACATGTTGATTTTCTTTCAGAGACAAGGTCACCAACTTGGAAGGTTTGTTCATGGACACGTTTTTCGTAGGCACGTTTGATACATTTTGGTAAACTTGAAGGTGATCAAGAGCGTTAAGATGATGTTCATCTAATAACTCAAGTTGTGCTAAATGGTCCTGATGAAAGTCATCATCAGTGAGCATGTCATGGAGAGAAATGCGGAGTGAGGGAATCTGGACTTTGAGAGGTAGAACAACCTCTATACCATAGACCAAGAGAAAAGGGTGTAGTGGCAGTGGAAGTGTGAATACTAGTGCGGTATGCCCATAGGGCAAAAGGAATGTGCGTATGCCAATCCTTCCCGATATCATTAACCACTTTCATGAGAATTTTGTTTAGGGTTTTGTTAGTGGATTGGCTTGGCCGTTGGTTTGTGGGTAATAAGGTGATGAGAAACTTAGCTGAATGCCGAAGGCACAAATTTTTGCATGGTTTTTTTTTGAATTGTTTTCCATTGTCAATGATGAGGCGATGAGGAACACCAAAGTGACAAATGATGTGATGATTGATGAACTCACATATTTTCTCGGCTTTCATGGAGATGAGTGGTATGGCTTCCACCCATTTTGTGTAGTATTCGGTAGTAGTGATGATCCATTGATGTCGTTGGGAAGAATGGGGGTTAATCTCTCCGACAAGATCCAAACCCCATTGAGAGAAGGGCCAAAGGTCATGGGTGACCTGTAAGGTGTGATTGGGTGTGTGATGAAGGTTGGCATGTTGTTGGCATTTTACACAATGTTTGACATAGTCACAACAATCATGGTTAAGGTTTGTCCAATAATAGCCTAGGCGAAGAATACGCTTAGCAACAGCAAAGCCACTGAAGTGACCTCCACATATGCCATCATGAACTTCCTTAATGGTATAAGGAATTTCAGAACTCGTGAGGCATTATAAGAGAATACCATCAAAGTTGTGCTTATAGAGGAGGCCCCCCATGATGACATAACGAGAGACATTTTTAAGGAAGGCACGTTGTCCATTACGAGTGAGATCAGGGGGTAAGATGGAGAGAGAAAGATAGTCAGAGTATTGTTTATACCAAAGGTCACTCGGTCGGAAGGGGTGACGGTTCCAATGGAGTAAACATTATGAGGTAGATAAGAAGGTGATTGGAGTCATTGTATGGTGACAAAGATTTTAGAATCGGTGGGTGAAGGGTATTTGAGAAGCCAAGTAGGCCATGGTATCTACAAATTTGTTAGTTGAACGAGGGACGGTTTGCAGGTGTAACGGTCAAAGGTGGTCAAAAGTATGTCTACATGATGTTTATACTTTTGAAGTATCTCATTATGACATTGGTATATACCATTGACTTGGTTTATGACCAATTGAGAATCACCAAAGATGTTGATTGATTTGACATCTAGGGCATAGGCGGCTTGGAGACCTAATACAAGTGCTTTGTATTCGAAATGTTGTTTGTACAATAAAAATCTAGTTTGAAAGACAAAGGCATTGGTTCACCATCAAGAGAGAATGAGGATAATACTAGCCCCACCCCCACGCTGACACTTGGAACCATCAAAGAAGAGTTTCATTTGGTAAGCGGGTTCGTCCAAGGAAAGGGTAGCAATTGACTCATCTGGGAAGTCAAAATTAGAGTGTTGATCCCCAAAAATAGGTGCATCGGCCAATTGGTCGGCTGATGGCTTGGCCCTTGATGGACTTTTGATGAATGAATTCGAGGTTGAGGTTAGCTAAGAGCATAAGCCATCGTGTGCGACATGTTGATTTTGATAAGGTTTGGCATACATGAAGTGTAAGGGGTCGGTGTTGGTCACAACATAGGTTTTGTGGTTGAGTAGGTAATGGAGGAGTTTTGTGGAAATGAAAACTAAGGCTAAGCAAATTTTTTTAGATGGGTGTATCGGGTTTCATAGTCCAAAAGAGTATGGCTTATGTAATAAACCACTGCTCCCTGTGTTGTTCATCGCGATGAGTGAGCATGGCTCCCAAGGAGTGATCGGTAGTTGAGATGTATAGGTAGAAAGGTTGATCATCTTTAGGTGGAATGAGTATGGGTGGTTGGAGAAGGTATTGTTTTAGGCCTCAAAATTTGTGGCAGTCATCATCCCATTTAAAGGAGACATCCTTCTTGAGTAGATGATGAAATGGTTGGCACCGATCAAATAATTGTGAAATGAAATGGTGAATAGACTGCAACTTACCTTGCAGGCTACGGAGTTGTCTAAGGTTAGTAGGTAGAGGCATTTCAAGAATGGCCTTGACTTTAGTAGGGTCAACTTCTATACCACATAGGGAAATGATAAAGCCTAGGATTTTTCCTGAGAGGACCACGAAGATGCACTTCTTAGGCTGAAGGTGAATGCAATATTTAATGAGACGGTCAAAAATGGTTTTTAGGATGACAAGGTGCTCGGAGTGGCGTTTAGATTTGGCCAAGAGATCATCCACGTAATATTCCAATATGTGATGCATGATATCATGGAAGATGTAAGTCATAGCCCTGATATGTGGCACCGGTGTTTTTAAGGCCAAAAGGCATGACTCGATAGTAGAAGGTCCCCCAAGGGGTGATGAATATGGTTTTATGTTGATCCTCTGGGGCAAGCAGGATTTGGTTATAACCCGAGAAGCCATCCATGAGTGATAGCATCTCGTGACCAGCGGTAAGGTCAACTAATTGGTCAATACCGGGTAAGGGGAAGTCATCTTTTGGGTAGGTGAGGTTGAGGTCATGGAAATCCATGCAAATGCGGAGTCCCCCTGTTGCCTTAGTGACAGGGACAATGTTAGAAATCCAATGAGGATAATCAATGGGTAATATGAAGGAAATGGAAAGAAGGCATTGAAGTTCTTCTTTGATGAGAAGGGCAATGCAAGGGTGCATTTTCCTCAGCTTTTGTTTGATGGGTTTGGCATCAAGAATGGTTATGATATTGTGGACCACTATGGTGGGGTCAATACCGGCATGTCTGCATAAGACCAAGAAAAAGCGTGGTTATGATCTTTGAGAAAATAAGTGATGGCTTCCTATTCAACAACATCTAAAGATTGGCTGATCTTTAGGATGTGTGGGTCATCCTGAGTATGAATGTTGATTTTGATATTGATTCATTCAACATGTTTGCGTCTCGAGGGTAACAACTAATGGATATATAAGAGTCTTCTGCACTAAGGTAGGTGAGTATAGATTCATCATCCTGACATTGAATGACGTTAATTGAAGGTGTATCATCATTGATCATTTCAGGATATAGGAAGGGAAGAGAGGAAGGAGCCTCACCTCTCATTGATAAGTCAAAGGCCCCTAAGGAAATGATGTTTATGAAAAAAAAGTTAGGAGGGATAGATTAAGGATCCATCGACTCCATCGGTGAAGGTGGTGATGAAGGTGGAGCGAGGTGAAGAAGGTGGAGAAGGGCTAATGTCCTTGATGAGTTCAATGCGGGCCTATTTGGTAGGTGGTTTAGGAAAATCGATACCACTACGGTCATTATGTTTGTGGGTGGTACATGGAATAATGGTATGGCGACCTTGCTCATAAAAGCCAAAACCAAAACCCTTCCATGCACATCGGTGTAGGAAGGTGTGGGAAAAATGGTGATTGGTGAGAGACTGGAAGTCAGCGGAAAATGGGTGGGTTTGTGATGGTGGTTCGGGTGTGTACATGGTAGTATCAAGTCCCCCATAGGTGAGACTAGTACAAAGATGAGGAGGACCATAAAGGAGGCGTTCTCCTATGTGGTGATCATAGCGAGGGTGTTGGTGAAGACTTCCATACTCTTGTGGAGTAAGGAATGTGTTAACACTATATAGGTGGTATTCCCCCAGAGTGAGGTGTTAAAAAACACCTTCCAAGGGATCGGTGGTTGGTATGTGGGTAGTGGGAATAGATGATGTGTCAAAGGTCGATGTGGAGGTGGAGTTAATGGATTGGGAGACTGATGGGTTGGCCATGGAGGTTGTGGTGGCGGTAGGAGTGGAAGAGGCATGTGCGGTGGAGGTGGCAGCTATCTTGTAAAGAAAGTGTAGGTGAAGTGGTAGGGGTCATGGAGGTAGACACCTTAATGGGTATAAGCACATCATTAGGTTGGTAAAGCATGTTGCATGTTTTAAAAGGTGATGGATCAGCTGGGATAGTGTAGGTGTGTCCTCATGTTCAAACTTTACACAACGATGCAAAGTGGAAGGAACGTAACCCATGACATGAATCTAGGGTCTACCAAGCAACAAGTTATATTGAAATTCCCCTCCAAGACGTAGAATAGCTCTGGAATAGTGTGGGGCCCACGTGAATGTGGAGGATGATGGTGCCTAGTGTAGAGGTGATAGTGTCATTGAATGAACACAACATGACAGGATGTTTATGCATGTAATTGTCAGGTATGCACATTTGAGCGAATGCATGGGATGAAATGATGTTAATGCTAGTGCCCCCATCAATCATTACACGTTGTACACGTATATCATCGATGTGGATAGAGATGAAGAGGCTGGGTCTAGTCATCATTGTTTTGATGTGGTGTGATCTCTTCTTCTAAGAAGCTAAGGGAGGCTATTTGGTGAGTAGGGTGAGGTGTGGATAAAGGTGGTAATTTGGTGAGAGAGGCTACATGATGGGGTGTGATAATGGAGGCTACGGGTGTAGGGTCATTGGGTAAAACCTCAATAGATTGAAGAACCTCCATGAGAGCTTGATGATGGGATTCCGAGGTTTGGATGAGGTCATATAGGGACATTTTGAGGGAGATTGGTGTAATTGTTTGAGCATGGTGCGATGTGTGACCCCATTAGAAATAGGGTATGTGGGTCCATGGATAGTAATCTTAGGTGTGGGTGCAAATGGTATGTTGGGTATAGGATTTGTTGGTGGGTTAGTTGCCTTTTCCTTACCTTTATCCTTCTGAGCACGGGTAGTAACGTGGATCATGTTGATCGAAGGGAGTTGGAAAACAGAGAAGGTGTAGGGTGAGTGGTATAATGACATGATGGGCAAAAACCTACCGTAAGAGAAAAACCTATAGGAGGTGAGTGGGGCAATGACATTTGGGTGATGGTGTGGCAAGTTCTCTTATGCGAACCATGTTAATTTCAAATCTTAGAGGTGGTTCTAGGAGCTGTGGTGGTGGAGGTCGTGGTTGTTGAGTGGGAAGTGAAGGAAGGACTATGGGAATGGGTGTCGGTGAAGTAGGGTCCTCATTAAGAAGGTCATCATCGTCAAAGTTGGCTTCCAGAGGACACAACTGGATAAGGATGGTTTTCAAGGCCTTGTAGTTCTCCACATCATGCCCTAGCACACGATGGTAGGCACAAATTTTAGTGTCATCAAACCCTTTTGGCTTGGGTTTGAGGGGGTCATAAGGTCTGAGTGGCGGTAATGTGATAACAAAAGTCTCAAGGAGGTTGGTTAATATTTTGGCATAGGACCCGCTAGTGGATCACAATGGGAAGTGAAAGTGGGTTTGGGTGTAGGTATGGCTGATTGTTGAGGAATAGTCCTTGCAGGAGGGGGAGTGGGTTGAGCCATGGTTTTGGGTGTTGGAGTAGTCTTGGGTGTTGGTCGTGTTTGTTTGGGTAGGGGTATGGTAGATGAACATGCGGGGAGGGTGTATGGTTGCTTTGACTACCTTATTGGAGGGTTGCGGATTTTGTTTTTGTGTTGCACCTTCTTGGGTAAAGGTGATATGGGTGTACGAGATCTAGAGGGAAAATTAGATGGGGGAAGAGGGTGAGTTACCCATGGGGATAATGGAGGTGTTGTGAAGGTAGATGATGTGGGTTGAGCAGGGGGTGTGAGAGACAGAGACTAAAGTGTAGTGGGTAATGAAGAAGTTGTTGAGGTTATTGGAGGTATGGGTGGTAAAGATGTTGTAGGTGTAGGTGTAAGTCATGTCAAGCACTTGGGTAGGTTAGAGGTTTGCGAGGAAGGAGTGGGCTATTGTGTTTTTGGTTTATTGATGGGTGGAAGTTTCTTAACCATGTTGGGAAGTTGAGGTCCTAAGATGGATGGGACAAGTGCAGGTGTGATTGGCGTAGCTGGGGTATGAGTTCTATGGGTTTGGTTCTTTTGTTTGGGTGACGAGAGTAGGTGTGGTGTTGACTTTGGAGGATGTAGCTAAATCCAGTTTGATAGGTGGATGAGTAAGGCTAGTGGTTGGGGTGACCCCTAAGGTAGTGATAGGTTTAGTCGAGGAAGATGATGTATGTGTGGGTTTGGATTTAGATGTAGGTTGGGTTATGGGTAAGGGTATGTGTTGAGTTATGATGGGTGTCATGGAAGAAGTTGTGATAGAGGTGGTTGTGTTCGGTTTGATTGGTCGAAATATTTTTGGATAGATAGTGGAAGTATCAGCAAGCGACATCTGCATTTGTGTTGAAACAAGAAGCAGAAGACACCCCCATAACAAGGCTCTATCTACATAATCTAGGTGATTGGCCAAACGTGAGAACAACATGTCTATAGGTGATGTTGATGAGGACCCAATGGCTATTCCTGTAAAATGTGTCTTAGAGATGGGAAATTTGTTAGCTTCAGCTTCTGTGGGTAAGAGAGCCAAAAGTAGGTTTAGGATCTTGGGTAGCTGATGGAGAATGCTCACCAAGAGGTAAAGGTATCTCAATTGGGTTTGTGATAGGTGGAGGAGATGATGGGTGCTCCTCTATAGGTGGAGGAGATGATGGGTGCTCCTCTATGGGTGGAGGAGGTAAACAAGTATCCTCCATGGAGTGAAGAAGTATTGTGGGTGTCGGTTCTCTAGGTGGAGAAGCCAAAGGTGAAATAGTCTCGATATTAGTGAAGGGCTCCTCCACGAGTGAGGAAGGAGGTGAAAGGTGTTCCTCTATGGGTGGAGGAATAGGTGAGGTAGGTTCCAATGTAGAAGAAGGTTTTAAGCTAGAATTTCCTCTATGGAAGGAATATGGGGTAATTGGGAAGCAACAGGTGCATCACTAAAAATAACATGGACCTCGCGGGTATGGATATCATGAGTTGAGGTCTCACCGGTTTGATCAGATGAAGGGGCATGATTGGGAAAGGGTTTCTTGAAGATATGTAGGTTTTGATTGGTGGGTGTGCATTAGGATTATCCACGGTTAACTCACCTTTCTTGAGCATTTCTTGGACAATATTTTTGAAAGTGATGCAATTGCCATCACTATGACCCTTTACTGATGATAGTTACAGAAGTCGTGTTCTTTATACCATGTGGGCATGGGGCGAGAAGGGTCAAAAGTAATGTGTGGTTTTATAGGTGGAAGGGTGATGGCCCCAGCTTTGATGAGCTTTTCTAAGACAGAAGAGTAGGGCTCCCCAATTGGGGTGTATTTCCATTGTTCTCATTTGAATTGAAAAGTATGGATGGGTGAGAGATTAGATGAGGGGGGCGATTTGACGAGATGGATGAGCGGCTCAAGCTTTGATTACCACTACGTTAGCGTTAGCTTTGAATAATTGTTTTGTGGCTGAAGAGGTATCATTCAACTTGAATGCGGAAGAAGTAAGGATTTTCTTCTCTTTTCTCTCTCTTCCGTGCCATTGAGAGTAGCCTGGTGTACGTAATTGGATTTTCTTCTCTTCGTTGGCATGAATCTCTAACTTCCGTGCCATGGTGAATGCTCGAACCTAGTCGGTGAGATATGTCTAGCACAAGCTCATGTGTGATGAGATTGATTAAAAGGTGAGCTGATTGCCAATGAGTGACAAAATCTGTGATAGATTCATCCTCATACTGACGTGTGGAGTATAGGTTAGTCATGGTAACCTTCTTGAATGATATTGATGGAGAAGTGATCCAAGAAGGCTTGGGCTACCTAATTAAATGAAAATATAGAGTGTCTAGGTAACCCACTATACCAATATAACACAGGTCTAGTCAGAGACATGGGAAAGGTCCTTAAGAGTAAAGCATCATCGTGAGCGATTAGGTAGCACCCATGTTTGAACAACCGCAAATGTTGTTGCGGGTCTTCCTTGCTATTGAAGCGGTTGAATTTAGGCATCTCCCAATGCATGGGATATGGACGAGATAGGAATGGATGGGTGGATAGGCTCATTACAAATCTCATCATAGGTGAGAGTATTGTGGGAGCCAAAACCGATGCCTCTAATGTCTACATCTTGTCCATCATCAATTTAATTAGGTCATTGGTAGGTTACAATGATTGGGTGCCTCCTATAGCGTAAGAGGGTTGGTGTTAGGCATGTAACAGGGGTGGCATTCTAGTATATGGTGTTGACATGTAGGTAGATTGAGGAGGTAGTGAAATAGGGGGTACATACTTAGAGTGAATAATAGATGAAATGGGAGGTTGCTGATAGTATGTATATGGAGGTGGAAGGGTCAAGGTAACCCTAGTGGAAATGGGGGCTAATGATTGTGGAATGGAAAGGACCACATTCTGAAAAGGGGTAGAGGTCACCAACACTGGAGGTGGTAGTTTAGCTACGGGTATATGTGAGACAATAGGGATGAATGAGGTTATGTTTTGAGTGGTTTTGAAGGTATGGTGGATGTGGCGAGTGCAAACGGATGTAGCGAGACACTATAGTCATCATGGGTATAGGCCCTAGTTAAAACGATTGGGGGTAAGGTAGATGGGAAACGTGGAGCTAGATGGGGCTGACGCAGGAGTGGGAATGAGAGTTGGGGGGATAGATATGGGCATGTCGTATATCAACTGACCCGAGGCATCTCAAGTGGACGAGTGGGAAAGGTAAAACTGCAAGGTAGTAGGGTTTTGGTCAAGGAGTCGTGCGAACTCCTCATCTCTGGTAGCGATAGTGATAGGTTGGATAGGATCCATGGCAGGTGATAAAATGGAAGGTGGCAAAGGGCTAGGTGGGAGTGGTTGACAACTGGCATGGAATAGGGCACTAGCTTATCGACATGTCGTACCATTCATGTGAACAGTACTTAATCAAGTTGGGTTGTTTCTCCGTAAATGACACAAAAAACAATAGAAACAGTGAAACAGAGGTAAAAAGTGGATTAGGTACCAAATGTTGGTTGGAAAATGACACAGGTAACCGATGTCTTGGTTAGGTAACCGACACCGATTAGGGGTAACCAACTACCATCCATGGGAAATGGACAGTTAGTCAAAAACAAGGTATAAGGCCAAATTTGATAGGTATATCAAATCTGATGAGTTTTACAAGGTCAATGGGAATGATAATAGTGACAGGGACTCTGAAAAGTTGAAGAAGGTGAATAAATGTCCTTTTGGGTAGGTTAACCAAAATGACAGTGAACCAACGCCGGTTGGGTATAACCGACGATGGTCAGGGGGTAACCGACGATGGTCGTTGGACCAACACCGGTCACTATGAAATTGAAACAATGATGAAAGAAAAATGGTTGTGAATTAAAATCTGATGTGGAATCAAACCTAGAATTCTGAGAATGATGAGAATATGGTCTAGGCACACTCAGATGAAGCCAAAATACACCAACTATGATGAGGAGTGTGCAAGGATAAATAAGAAGAATGAAGAACGTGACCTCTCACCTCAAAATGCAAGCCAACTAAAACACTAAGAAAAATGTGATCCTAAGAGTGATTTTCTATTATGTTTGTTTAGCTTATGTTATTTAAGGACTGACTCATGAACTGTAAAATAGAGTTTTTTGGTGAGGATGGCTTCCTACAAAGAAGGAGATCTAAAAGGTGAGGTTTTAGGTATGTTATGGTGGGGGGGCTTCGCTCTGAAGTATGACTCGACAGAGCAGTGAGCTGGGGAGTACCTGCCAATCCTCATATCAATGCGATCATTGATAGGTGTTCCCAAGAAAGATGTTGTTTAAGAATATGTATTTGTTTTGAATTTGTGTAATTTGGCAAGACTCGAGAGAGAGATGTGTTTTCTATGATTTGTTTGTCAACCATCAGTTGGGAATGACTTCCAACGTATAGGTTGCCCTCAATTAATGTGAGCTAATGCGATAAATCAGAATGAAATGCAATGATTTTAAGCCCAAATCGAAATATGAAGTTTGATGACACAAATGGATGAATAGGAAGAGGGATGCTCTTTCACTAAAATGTAGAAAACAAGAAGAAATGATTCTTTTTAAGTACACCAAAAGAAAGGTTTCTTTTAGAGCAAATAGAAAGAAAAAGAGGGTTACCAAGGAAGAAAATTAATGTGTATGCTTTTCAGAAGGGAAACAAACACACAAATTTTCCTAGGAATGAATAAAATGCAAGGAACCCCGAATGGGTCCCATTGGGTGTGCCAAAATGTTTCACCTGATTCTTAGACGTTTCTTTGAAAGTGGAAAAACAGATAGAGTAATGGATGTAGGAGGAATACCTATTGGAATGTTGGTTGTTGGGTTGTTGCGTGTATGACTTCTAAATCCATAGATGATCGTGAGAGCTTCCTTTTGGCTGGGAGGAACTACCTGAAATGGAACACAAGACCACCAAAAAGAGTTAAACAATATGTGCAGTGAACTACCTAGCATGTGCTAGATCCGGGAAGTGTGATACTTCCTAGACGGTTGTCAGTCCATTGTTTAAAACAATTTAATGTTGGTAATGAAGTAAATCCTATTGTAATTGAAATGATTTAGGTATCTCATTAAAAACACAATAAGAAAGATCTAATCTAATAGGCTAGGTTAAAATAAGATCCGAAGGTCAAGTAGTTGGTTCTGGTTCTCTACAGGTCTGACAGAGGTCTCAGCAGTCACAGGTGATTAAGGGTGATGTGAGAATAGGTGGGTAGGTCATTGTTTTGGGCTCTATTGGTAAATATAGAGACCAATGCTGGTTAAGGGTGACCGACGCTGGTTGGGGAGAACCGGTGCCGGTTACTGTGGAAAACTAGGAATGCCACAGAATGAGCTTTGGGTCTCCCTTGTGATTGCACAAAGGACTTGGTTGGTCGGAATGAGGTATTAGGTGGTTTGGGTGGGATTTGGTGAATTTTTAATGGGGATATGGAGGGGTGAGTGTTAATGGAGGTCAATGGATGGCTAAGAGAATAAAAGATGATAATACAATGATGAAATGAATGAACCAGAGGAGTACAATGTTCTACTTACTTGGAATCTGGTTTTGGATGTCCGTGCAAGAGAAATGAAGGTGTTGGTAAGAGGTTGAAGGCTGCAGAGGATCACCAAATGTTGGGGAGCTCTTGCATGTGCTGCATGTGCTCTCCTTCTTGCCCGATTGGATCAAATCTTTGTTGGGGTGAGTGTTGGATGGTTGTTGGGTGAATGTTGGATGTCTATGCAAGAGAAAATGCTTGATCTCCTTCCTTGCATACATGTTCTCGTGGAAACTTGTTCTAAAAAGATGTGTTATCTCTCAGAGAATTCCCAATGTTTGCCAACCTCGAAAATAAGGTTGTTTTGGGGATTAAAAGGTGACCGACGGTGGTTCCGGCTTAACCAACGATGGTTAGGGGTAACCGGCATCGGTCAAGGTGAGATTTCCTAGGTTTACTAAACTAGGTAGATCCCCTTGATTTTTTGGGATCTCGTATCGCTCACCCGCGGATTAGGATGGAAGCTTCTTGTAAGCATGTGGGAATGTGGTTAGAGGGAATATAGGCATTGATTTTTATGGTTTGGGTAAGTCTTAGTTAGTTATGATAACTTACTAAGAATAGGTCTTAGGGTGAGTTGGCTTGATGAGGTGTCAGGTGAGGTGTAAGTGTGGGAATTATCTAAATTAAAATATTTAAATAATAATTATTGTGAGGATAATGAATTAATTTAATTAAATTAATATTATTGGGGTGAAGGGGGCCATGGTTAGGTGAATGTGTTCAATGGTGTTTATTTGTCGAGGACCAAAGGGTAGTGTGACCTAATTTTGGTGTCTACACTTTCTTCCCTTTGCATGATAGCTAACTTTACTTGGGGAAAGCAACAAAATTGTTTTCCTTTGCGATATAACTTCGCTTAGAAAATTTCAACTCGATCATTTACCCAATGGATCCAATAAGAGTGTTACGAGGAGTACCTTTACTATGATCTTGGTGTGATCCTATTCCCACCGAGGAGCATTTACATTTACTTAAGCATCATTATGGCATGTATTATGGGCATAACTCGATTGTCTTCTTTTTCAAATTTGCGTTGCATTGCTAATGTTTACTTTTTGGACCACTTACAAGTAGTGTGATTACATCGTGGTTCCTTTATAACCCTGATGTCTACACCTACTCTATATATTGGGTTTGTTTTCTTTTTTTATCTTTTCTTTTTTTTGTGTGTTTGTTTACGCGCATCTTGGTTACCCATCTTGATTCTTTCATAATCATGGTGACAACACTATTGTGCAACAACAAAAATAAGGTTTATCTAAATTTATTCTCCAAATAACGCTCATGTTATGAGCATAGTCTTTTCCCATCCTTGTTCCAATCCCTTTTTTTCTTCCTATCAAGTAGTTGTCCACCGCTTTATTGCATCATCCAACCTCTCGAGGGGAATTCCCTTATCATCCTACTATTCTGGGCATCCAAATGCTTCACCACTTTCCACTCACTAATATGCATGTGTCTACTATCTTTAAAACACTATTACTTCAGCAATAACACTTTAAAGAGGGGAAAATGTAGACACCTTAAATTCACATATCAATTCCCGAGCTTTATCCTAGTACATCATGTTATTCACCCCTTTACGATTGATTAATCCAATTAGTTAATTATTACACCTCTTTGGATTAATTAAATTAAATTAATCCAATTAGTTAATTATTACACATCTTTAGCTTAGCTTAATTATCATTTATTAAATAAATGATTAATTAATTAGTATGCACATTATAACTAATTAAATTAGTTATTTAAATGGGAAAGTACACCTATTTTCCTAGTCAACAACCACTTGGACTCCACTTCCTCATCATCCGATTAACTCTACTTCACCCAAATCTAGTCAACTCATGTTTTAGAATCCATGAAAGGTGGGGCAATTCAATTGTATGTAGAACCACCTTTAGGATGCATCTTTTGCAATTAAATCCCTTTACTACCCCTCCATGGCATTTATCTTCCCAAAATTGTTTGAACTTCCCCAAATGTTATTTTTAACATGTGCATTTAACCACTCCAACCGAACTTCCAACCACCACTTAGCCTTATAAAACACATGTTTATCCTATCTCAAATCCTCTTGGATTATTTACAAGAAAAATTTGTTAATTTTCCTTCAAATATCTATATATTAGAAGCTTTCCAAGACCAAATATATGTTCGTAGTAGCAATTTACATCCACATCTGGAGGTCATTCAAGAGAACCCACAAATCAAAATCAATAAGATTTTACAAGATTAAAGCTTCCACAAATCTTACATCGAGGTTTTCATTGAGGATTTTCTTGAAAGGTATATTGCATTGTTTTGCTTTTTCTTTCGTTATCGTGTAATTTTCATTATTTACAATCGCTCATGAAAGTGAGGGTTCCAATGAGGAAATGAAGTCATGATTTTGAAACTTCATGGAAATGAGAAATGGAATGATAAAAGGAAATGGAATGGTTTCTTGATTAAGAAAGCTGGGTTGGTTGGACTAGTGGAGTCGCCAAATGTGTTGAAACTTCCTCAAAAGATTGAATATTTATCAAGAACACATCAAACTTTGCAAAATATAAATGTAGACCTCTAAAACATGTCCCACCGAGCATGCAAAAATGTTATAAAAGTAGTACCCTAAAATTTTCTCTTGTGAGATCCCTAATTTTTACTAACACGAGATTGTGTCCAAGTGTGGGACTTGCATCTTGAGATAGACCTTCGAGAAGGATGGTTCTTCTACCAACTTTTAATGTTAAAACTACTCCTAAAATAGGAAATGCAAACTAACTAATCATAACCTACACATTCTAAGGGACCACGGAGAGAGATAGAGGTTAGAAGGATGTATGAAATGAAATCCTAATCTAAAAGTGGTGATAGCACCAAAAAAAGGGGATGAACACTATATGAGGGAGAAGAGAGAAAAAATGAAGAAGGGAGAGGCCAGAGACAAGTGACACAAACCTATAATCGCATTTACCATATGTTCTCACATGAAACACAAAAAAATGGAGCCTACAAAGGAGAAATACATGCACAACACACTACAACAAATAAAGGAGAGGGAAGATTACAAATAAACACAAGTCAGGGTTGAGAAAACACCACAAATAAACTGCTTTTTTCAATAGATGTATGCACAATGCATTCAACTAAAGAAGAAGGCACAAGAACACATTACTAAGTCCATATGAAGGTTTTGGCTCACAACTACTTAGGAAACCATTTTTATATGGTTGCTTTACATTTTATAATGCCCATCTTTTGCTTGTGAGCATCATTTTCCAATATATAGAAAATGGGAGAGGAAGAGGAGGGACAAGAGAGGGAAATTCAAATTTCCTCCAACCACCAATAAAGTGTATTAAATGTCTGAAAATAATGATGGGTACCTTGCTTTAAAAGCATTCCCCCATGTCACAATGCTTGTTGAAGAAGCCAAGGGTGCCATACTTTATTAAATGTGAGTGGTTGAGCTTTGAGAACCACTCTGTCGGGTCGATGACCTTGGAAAACACCTTTAGAAAAACTCGACACATTGATTTGAGTTGTTGACTACTACTCGCACTATGAGAAACCTGAAACACTATAAGGACATTATATCTTTTGAGCACCTTGCAAAGTCTGACACAAATGAAATGAATTTAAAGAATTAGGAAGTATTTGACACGAGACATGTTGACCTACACACTTCCAATTTGCCTTCAACCCATGCAGACCTGAAATTTTTATTACATCCCGCTCTTTCTGCGAGCTTGGCACCTGTGGAACCCAAATTCTTTGAGGAGTGTTGGATTGATGACACATGTTATCTCTTTTGACGCTTAATATTGTATCGCGTGTCTACCAAGAGTCGGGAAGTGGTTTTCACAAAGCACATTTGACCTGCTTTAATGTCATTGACCCGCGAAAACCCAACACAAAGGAGAAAATCATGTTTAAATACTGGAGAGAAATTGACATATACATACGTTTGATCGAGGATATGCCAATGTAGAAAAGACGTAAAACACGAAACATTGTAGAACTTTTGGGTTTTAGAAGTGGGATGCATATGACACAGAACATGCATTTGGGTTGTGATGTTCCAATGTATAGAAAGCTCGAAACCCAAAACAATAGGGGATTTTTGGGTTTGAAGCACAAAAAAGTTGAACATGTTTTAAACTCGACATGTCTCGATGATGAAGAATTCTCAAATCTAACACAACACAAGTCTACGATGTTCAAAAGTGGAGAACATGAATCATGGGACATGTTGGGATGCATAGAGAACCCAAAACCCCGACAATCTTAAAATAGGAACTCCCCGACTCTAAATCAATTGCAAATTCACCTAAGTCCAAAGTTAAACCTGTTAATGTCAAAATGACTGTGGGGGGGTATTTTGGGATAATTGTTTGTAAATATAGTCCTACAGAAAATAAATTTGCAAAGTGACTAGCTCATGTCGGATGTCATGAATTTACATTCGATGTTACATTTTTTATGGATGGTAAAAGTGGGTTTTGAAAGGGGCTCATTCCCTCGTGCAAAGCAACATGATATATAAACCAAAGAACACATAACGAGAAATAAAACAATGGAGCATTGTGGCACATCCAAAATACTACAAAAGAGATATTAAATCAAAAGAGGAGTAGTATCGACAATCGTCTAACAAATATTTCATAAAAGAGACTCAAAAAGAGTGGTCCTCTGTAGTGAGTTGAGCCTTGTTTCCATGGAGAAATACTTTGATACTCAAAGTGGTGAGAAACATGTAATGAATGTGAGGCCATGTGAGTCATCAAGTTTGCAATGCCTCATTTTTCTAACATGTAAATGTGGAGGATGGTCACAAGACCTCTTCCTACTGATGATGTTAGATGACTAGAAGTAGGAAGTAATTAACTTGGTGCAAGCCCCCTTAGAGATAAATGTTTGAGAAGTCACTCATGATGGTTGAAAATTTCTTTGAGGAAGAGGATTGAATATATTCGATCTTCACAGGACCATAAACGTCCCGAAAAGAGCCAAGAAAATCAACAAGTGTAATTATGTCATAAACAAGTGTATAAAATAAAAAATATTTGATTTGACATGTGAAAAGATGAATTGACAACTAATATGAGTATGATGAACCATAAGAGGTGGAAGTTTTTATCCAATCATCAAATTAATAAATACATGTTTTAACATTCTTGGATATAAAATATGTATGTCAAAACTTTAAAACATATAAAAATAATACTATTTTGTGATGAGTGGAAAATATTAAATAATTCTGCTAGGGTTTTTTCATTCTTTCACTTGTCATACTTTTTGCAAAAATTGTGCATCTATAGCTTTTTTAGAGGTATCCGTTGGTTATATCATAGTGTCTTCCAACTATTTTCCCACCACTAAGGTGGTGTGTAGCTTATAATGGCCAACTCTCCTCCCATTGCAACAACTATTGCAACTAGTGGAAATGGCTCCCAAGCGCACATGGAAGTTTGTTCCGAAAGTCTACGATGAGGTATGGACTCTAAATCCCTCAGATGTGTTTATTTTTTTATGAATGTTTAGATCATGTGGTCAAGTGGTATCATAATAATTACCTTATTGCTTATTTTTGTGGCCGCATTCCCTCATAATCCTACCTTCAAAACTAGATAAAAAACTATTGGGAGTCCAACGATATCTTGGTTTCGTGTATTCACAACCTCATTAAGGGGGTTTATTTGTTTTCCTTTCCTGAGCCTTCTCGGGTGATGAGGCCATAAATTGGCCATAAATTACCATTATTTTGTCCTTCCAAGTTACCTTTGAAAGTGGATTTAAATGTAATCTAGGAACTTATAGTTTGCTTAAGATAGAATATAAGATATATATCTTGTTCATTCTTTAGAAATCTTTTGTTATCTATTTTGTTGACTAATCCTATTGATTATTTGGGAAAAGATGCAATGTCTTATGTATGCAGGCCATAAAGGAAAGATAATGCTAGTATTGAGAAAAGTGGAATTGATCATGGATGGTATATCTAAACTCAAATCTGATTTCATATTCAGATTCCTCTCAAAAAATTATGCAAGTTCAAAAAAGAATCATCTCAATCCAAGATCGTATGCAAAAGTTATAGTTGTTTTAAGTTCACTCCAGAAACTCACAGGCTTAGTTCTAGAACTTGCATAATTAGTTTTGGAACTCACAGGTTAGTTCCATAACTCGCAGAGTTAGTTCCGGAACTCATAAGCTTAGTTTCAGAACTAAGCAAATTTTGACAGTTTTTGAGGAATTGTGAAATATCAGAGAATCCAATGGAAAATATGAGAGAGGTTTTTGTTCATAGCAATATGATTAACAAAAACCTCATTCAGATTTTTACTACAAGTATTACCAATAAAGAGAGATCTAACTTTTAGTGATCTGTTCGAGGAAAAGTGTATCAGACGAGTGCTAAAAGTTTCATAAACAGAAACATAAAAATTCAAATGGAAAATATGAGAGAGGTTTTTGTTCATAGAAATGTTTTTAACAAAAACCTCATTCAGATTTTCTACAGGTTTTACCAATGAAGAGAGATCTAACTTTTAGTGAGTGTGATCAGGAAAAGTGTATCAGATGAGCACTAAAAGTTCCATAAAAAGAAACAAAAATTCAAACATAAAATATGAGAGAGGTTTTTGTTCATAGAAATGTTTTTAACAAAAACCTCATTCAGATTTATAACAAGTTTTACCAATGAAGATAAATCTAACTTTTAGTGAACTGCAGTCCGAGGAAAAAGCGTATCAAACAAGCGTCAAAAGTTCCACAGTAAAAAACAATAAAGTCAAATGGAAAATCTGAGAAAGGTATTTGGTCAAAATCATATTTTGAGGAAAATCCTCCTTCCAATAATGTAGAAGAATAAAATCATTATGATTCTTGTTACCGAAAAGTAAGGAGAATATTTGGGAGCAAATCTTCCTAAAATAAGTGAGATAAGACTTTGACTCCAATAATATATCTCTCTCCATATTTTGTGGAGATGGAGATCTTAGTTGTTAGGATTATAATAAAGATAAGATTAGATTGTATCTCCTAAAATAAGGAGTTGGTTGGATGCATAAATTATAAATGCAACCTTCCACACTTAGATATGTAATTCTTTTCTCCAAGAAATAAAGATTTGTTCTTTCTTTCCAATCTTTTGAAGTAAAGTTATTCTACAAGTTTTGAATTAAAAATATGAATTAAGTCCTCTTCCAAGGAATGAGCTAGCCACTCATTCCAAGGAAGATGGATCAATGTGTTAATGTTTGTTTCTTTATTTCTGTAATTTTCCTTTTGTTGTAAACTTCTGATTTCATGTTATGTGATCCTTCTTCAGTACAATTTTTGTTGTGAACCTGTAGGTGTCTTTTTATCTTTCAATTATTTCCAATTCAGCAATTTTAATTTATGCAAGTGTGATTTCCTTTATGCAAGCGTGCCTTTATATTCCTGCAAGTGTGTTTACATTTTGCAAGTGTGCCTTTAAATTTCTGTTTGTGTGATTTATTTTATTCAAGTTTTGATTGTGTTTAAAGGAGCTAATTTCCAAGATCTTCTTCTCTTAATGCATACAAACTTCAGACACCAACCCGGATTGACATTATTAATGGTAAGGATTGACGACCCTCATCATTAGCTCACGAGCCCTCTTGCTTAAGGTGACTTGTTGGTATTTGGGAAATACCATACTTGTGCTTTCGCCGTGGACCCGGACTTTAGTCCCACTAGCCAAGTTTCATTGAAAATCCCAACTGGATTGAGCTTCCTATTCTTATCATTTATCTTTGGTCCTTCCCTGCCGAGAGATAATGAAACCCATTGGCAAGGTGATTTTTCATGACCAAGATCATTTTTTTCACTCAACCCAACCAAACAGCGTGTGTGTGTTGAAGTGGACCTTGCGAAAGATCTGCGGGACCATCTAGATATTCAAGTTGGGTCCCTACGTATCTCTCAAAAGGTGGTTTATTTTAACCTCCCCAACACGTGTTTTCATTGTTAGGCCTCAGACGTCCGCATTCATGACTATTTGCTTTTGGCTCGTTCCAAGCCAACAACGACGCAACCTATGGTTTATAAGCCTAAAGTTGATCCTCCGACTAATGGTTGGATTGTGGTTGGGAATAAGAAGGGCTCTAGTGCGAAACCAACTATTGAGGTTCCACCTACCACCTCTTCTCCTCCCCATCCAGGATGAGTCAGGATTGGAGCCACCCCACCCATCGGTTTCCATTCCTTCCAAACCCTCGCAAAGCCAAGTTACTCCTGTAAATTTAGAGAATGATGGGAATCTAAAGCATCAACCTATCTTCCTTAGTGACGCTCTCGCAGTCCACCTTGAGAGGTGTCCGTGGCATGCGAGGGGATAATGGGGCCAAATGCCACTCCATTCACATTGAGCATCCGAATTGAGACTAACTTCCTCTTGCAATAATTTTTCCATTCTCGGCTCGAGGATGGAATAAATGATGCAGCAGGGGAGTATGATATATTTTATTTTCATGATTTTCATCTCATGGAATGTTCGAGGTCTGACAGAGCCCTCACGAAAATTATCTGTTCATTTAGCTTGCCAGTGTATTAATAATTTAGATGTTATTTTTTTATAGGAAATTAAAATTTCTGGTTTTTTGCTTTAGAACAATCTAACTTGCATTGCCCCAGATTTTAGGCATTTTCACATGTAACAAATTGATGGTAGAGGTGGTGCTAGCATTTCCATTGCACCATTTTTTTTGGCATTGATCATTTCCTCGGGCCATAATCATTATTAATAGGGTTATATGGGTGATTATGAGTATTAATGATCTTTCTTTTGGTATTCTTAACGTTATGCCCGTAATGACGGCTCGACAAAACAACTTTATGGAAATGGTTATGTGATAACTGACCTTTTGCTTATTGGTTGGTGTGTGGTAACTTTAATATGTTAGAGCATCCTGATGATAAATGTGGCGCCCTTCCTATGCACTAGTGTGTCGGCGAGCATGTGGCCTAATATTTCTTTAAAATCTGTTGGGGTCTTTCCGATCCATTGCATAAACGACATCAGGAATTTAATGCTCAAGCTTGGTATACTTGGACCAATATTTGAGAAAGGTATGATCGAGTTTTAAAAAGACTTGATCTGTGCACTTCTTTCACAACAGATTTTTTTATTATTTTGACATGTAGGCTCTTTCACTTTGTCAAGGTGTGGTTTGATGTGCTTTTGTCAGACCACCACCCGATCACATTTAAGGTTGTTTGACGGGGCCCCTCCCAAAGTGCCCAATAATCAATTATATCTTAATGTCTCTTTGTTGAGTCATCCAAAAGTGGTTCCGCTCATTGCAAAGTTTGGAACATGGTGCCATGTTCATCATTCACTACCAACTAGATCTCATGGTGGGAAGCGGTGATTCAAACGCACCACTCGGTTCCTTCATTGGTTGAGAAAAACAGGTGGCACGAGACCATAAGCGATATGATTTGGCTCTGCACAAAGAATTCAGATGGATATCTTTGTTACTTGAGGCCAATCCTTTTGATATTCCTCTTGAGATCCAAACTGTTGATATTCGACATAAGCTCAAGCTCACTAAGTCTAACTCAGCCCACGGTGCTCAAATCGATCGATGTTCCATTGGCTTAAGGTAGGAGATAAAGCCTCTAAAATATTTTTAAATCCCTTTGAGCCAAGCATGATCGTCAACATATTAAATCTATCTATGATTCACACCAATGGCTCACGAAGCTACCAAAGATCACTCATGCTTTTGTTAAGTATTATCGTATGGTTTTTCAAGCTCAAGAGGATTGATTGAGTGAGCTAATGCCTTACAAAGATGCATTGATGTGGTGCCAAATAAGCTTTCCCCAGAGAGTGAGCTCTCCATGCGATGCCCCTCTTACCTTGGAGGAGCTTCGAGGTTGTCTTGCTTTGTATAAAGGCGATGACAAGTCACCGAAGTCTGGATGGTTTCCTGTGTGAATTCTACAAAGTGACTTGGTCTTTTGTGGGACCTGATTTTCTTTGTATCTATAATGAAGTGCTCAAAGTTAGTCAAATGAGAGTTACATTAATCAAGGAAACATCAAGATCATCCCTAAAGTTGACGACCTTGAGTAGATGAATAATTGGTGGCCTTGAGTAGATGAATAATTGGCGTCCTATCACCCTAATGAATGTTTCTTATAAAATTCTTGCCAAGTCATTGGCTCTTCACATTATCGATCTGTTGCCCAAAATTGTTCATCTTGAGCAAACTGGATTTGTTAAAGGTCATTATATTTTGGATAATCTTATTGTTGTTTGGGAAGGCATGAAACAAGCCTGAGTTTTCTTGCAGCGACCTTTATTCCTCAAAATTGATTTCAAGAAGGTGTATGATCATATTGAATGGCCCTTCATTCTGGCCATGCTTAAAGCCCTTGGATTTGGTAAGTTCTTGGATCGATTAAGTCGCACTTTGTTTTCTAATGCTTCCGCTTGGCTTACTATCAATGGCCATTAGTCCACTATTATTGGCCTTTTTGCTCTATCGAGAAAAGGGTACCCTCTTGTGTTGGCCTTATTTGTTCTTGCTGCTGATGCTTTAGGGTATCTTAATGTGCATCATGCTACTCAAGGTCACATTCGAGGGATTTTTCTTCTAGATCATGTGACGTAACTCATCAATGGTCACTTTTCGAATGATTATTTTCTTACCATTGCTGAAACTAAAATGAATGTTACCAAGGTTTTTGATTGCCTTGAAATTTTTTGTCTTGCTTGAGTTGTTTACCTCTCTCGATCAATAATTGGTTAAAGGATTATACGGAAATGGATTGGCTTTGGTGAGCGATTCAAATTTTTGGGCATTCCCTTCGCCTTTAATAGTGATTCCATAATGTTATGGCAATATGTTATTAACATAGTAGAGCATAAGGTTGCTCGGTGGTCTTCCAAACCACTATCCTTGAGCTGGAAAATTCCAAGTTTGTACTAAGATTCTTGTCACCACACATGTGTATTATTATGTGTGTTGGTGCCTCTTTACACCTTGTTTACCAAACTTGCCAAGGTGCTTTACGAGATTTTTATGGTCTAAAATTTTTGGTTCAACTGGATTTCATAGATTGTCTTGGGAGGGTTGTTATCTTCCTTGTGATCAAGGTGGTATGGGTATCATCGATGTTCTTGTGACAAAGAGTGGCTTTATGCTCTAAGTGGATGATTTGGTGTTTGTTGGGCACTCGGGCCTTGAAAATATTGCTTTGGCATTGCATTGAGTCTGGAGCCTCGTATGGAAAGAAATGTTGGAATAATATTGGGATGCATACTCTTATTATCTCTACGGTTCTAATTAAATTTACAAGTACCTTTGTTCTTTAAAAGTATTTAGAAATCCTTTGAGATGGTTAAGCCATTGATGCGTTGGATTGGCGATGGTTTTTCTATAGGGCTTTCTTTTAATTCTATGGTCTTTTGTCATCACTGATGATAATCTTCCACTTGCGGAAATGATCCGTAAACATAATAGAAAATAATTCTACTAAAACAATGTTTACTCGGATATTAAAATCATCAATTTTAGGACTCTAATTAATCCATTAAAAATTGACCCAAATCTAATTTACGATTGATCCAAAACTGATTTTCAATTCACTGTTTGATCAAAGCCATCCAACACTAGATTCACACTTTTACCATTTTATCAAATGTATCATGATGATTTTTTAATATGTCAATTTTGATTAGAATAACTGATTAAAATGTGGAAATGAAATCAAAAATCAAAATGTAGATTGTGACACCAAAAATTGATAATGAAGTTCGGCATGCAAGCAACGCGTCTCTAGGTTCATACGAACTAATCTATTAAAATTTGCTAAAATTGTAAGTATAATAACCCTTACAATCAACAAAATAGATGAAAACCTACAATAACATACTTTTAGACCTTTGAAAGATTCTAACTGAGCTTAATAAACATCTTTCACCTTTTCAAGTACTTTGCAAGGTCGCTCCCTTAGGAATTTTGTAAATAGTGACTTTTACTGACTTAAAACGATGTCACAAAACTTCCAAAATGGAGAAATAATTACACCACTAGGAGTGTAATTAAGTTTTGAGCAAGTTTCCTTTTTGCATTAAGATCTGGTTTTGAGCCTAAGTGCTTAAAAAATTAGGATAACTACAAATGGTTTATAATCGCCCTATCACAGTCCGCACAAGCACCCCTTAAATAGGTGCAAGCTCCTTATTAACTTGGCGAGCTATTGGGACATGGTAGTGAGGCATCTTTTTAGTAAGTTGGTGGTTGGGGTTCGACCCACCCTAACCACCCTCCACCATGTATCATTCCTTAAAGGAATAATCCCACATTTGTGGGGCAATGCGTATTAATAGCCTTTATAAAGGTACATCGCAAGTTAACTTGTGGGCTATGCCATGCAATTAGTTCAATTTTTCCATGTAGTGGCATGAGAGGTATATGGGGCCACGTAGGTGGCGAGGCGAGCTACTTAACCATAGGTTGTAATCTCGAGTTGATTTGTGGTGTCAAGCAAGTTGAGTTTAAGCCGCTACATATAAGGGTTGATGTGGAATGTATAAGCATGGGTGGTGGCATTTAATGGACCCCTCGTTGTCTTAATTTCCATGTAGGAGGGCTAAGCCACTTGGATCTTGGAAACCGAAATGCTATGCAAGTTAGCTCGGCTATTGACTTGCCGAGATGTGAATGAGTTGAGGTTTGTGGGGATTAAGGTGGCAACTCGTTGAGTGACCTATATAACTTGGTCTCCAAGGCAACATTACAATGCAATGCAATATAAAAATCCCATATGACTTCTCTTCTACCGAGTGGCCAATATCAACCGAGTTAGCTCGGTATAAATGCACCTTCATCGTGGTGGCAAGCCACATGGTGGCCTTAGAACCCACCACATGGCGAGATAATGATGTGGCGGTAAAGGCACCCCTCTCTGTGAAAACCGTGTGCTTTGAACCTAGCTTAGGTCCCCCAACCAACAAATAGTGGGGTGCACATTTTTGATCTCGACTGTCGAAGATCAACGTTCCAAAACAATTTTTTTCCATTTCGATCTATACTTCATTTTTGCCACGTGTCACTGCCTGACTAGTTAGTTGACCCGAATTGTGCCCCTTTTCATCTGCGACCTTTTGCAGACAATATCTCACTCAACTGAGTCCATTTCGTACACACAAACAAAGTTACGAAAATCTCTCAAATCAATCTTATGTATTGTAATGGTTTAGGGAGATTTAGGGAATATCTGAAGCTCCAAATGTTCTCTCGAATTAGGAAAATTCGGGAATCAAATATCTTCGACTTTATTGCAAGGGCATACATACCATTTATGATTTGGTTACCCACAGAGATTGGGTGTCTTGGCCCGAGCTCAAGTTGAAATTCAATCTTGCTAATTCGGACCTCCCATCAATATATAAAATTCAGGAACTTATGCCCGATGTTATGCTCCACAAATTGGGGCTTAAACCTCTGGAAGCTTGGTGATGCGGATTGGCGGTGGAATAAGGAAATTGCTTTCCTTTGATACAATGCTAGAACAATCTACCATCTTTTGAGCCCACTCTCGCTCAACATTGATAAGCTCAATGCCGGTGGGGTTTACAATCTATGCATTCCACTTGGCTTTGTCGGCTTTCTCATACCTAGAATTATCTTCTTGAGCCTAAAGTTAATCATTTTCTTTGGTGTCTGGTCTACCAAGGTATGCCTGTGGGAGAATGACTTAGTCATATTGGCATCCCTAATCTTAAATGTCCTTTTTGTTCTCACCCCGAGTCATTTAAACATATCTTTTGGTCTTGTCCCCATGCTCAGGCGATATGGACATGGATCCATTCTTTATTTCAACCCTACCATCCTGAATTCTTTCACTAACGTCTGGCTTTATTTGGTGATTTTAGCCCTTGTCCACATTGTATTGATACTCTTTGGCGTTGTTTCGTGTTTGTATCTTGTTTCATATTTGGAAAGCTTCGTAATGCTTTAATATTCCATCATAATCAATCTGTTGCTTTATTTTCCATTAATGACAAAGTGGTCATTTTGTCTACTATGTGCTTACAAATTCAAGCTTAAAGCGCTAAGGTTCACTGGAATTCACTCATCTACAAGAGCTATTGGATCATTGAGGGAGTGCACCCTGCACTATGAGTCGGGTCCCGCCTTGAGATCCTCTGTTATTGCCACCTTGGCCTTCGCCGCCACGACGATCGCCACTGCAAGAGCTGCGTCGTGAAGTCGCTCATGTAGCCATGCGTTCTGCCTCTCCTCGAGGCCGCCCTTCGCCTTGTCCTCGTCCTCGTCTGGACTTGGTTGGAGCCCACCTTCGAGGGGGAAGGGTGTTGTTAGTTCTTCGTGGTGGGGCTCTCCGCCGCCGGCCATAGATTATTACCGGATCGCCTCCCCTGGATGGGGTATTATGGTTCCTTTACGAATGTAGTTGCTAGACCATGATGGCTGGCAGGTGGATCCTCCTTGGACCAAGCCGAATAGTGGAGTGTTTATCCCTACACCAGGATGACCTTCCTCCTCTTCTTAGTCTTTGCATGACTTGTGCTTAAATATGGTTGGTGTGGTTTTTCTCTTGTGCTTTCTGCTTGCCCTTTGGGCATTTTGATGTAGTCCATGTGACGATCCCTGTTTTTTCGTTGGCCTTGTGGCATTTTGTGGGACCGTGACTTTTCCAGTCCCCTACTAGTGTAGCTCTCTTTTATTTTTTAATTAATATAAGGGCCAATTCCAATAGTAAAATAGTGAATAATAATAAGTTAAAGACAATTAACGAAAGTGGAATATGCCATTTCAAGTAAGAAATTGACTTGGCGAATACCACGGTATCTCCGCGAGGAGGAACAATAAAATTGAGTAAGAAGGACGAGGAGCGAGCTCGTAGGTGTCATAGCGTTGGTCCGGGAAGGGAATTCGAATGGATGTTGAAAAGAAAAGAGTACGTTGGCTCTTCATTGCAGCGGCCCTGGTTATTCTCACCATCACAGGTACATATCTTTCTGTATTCATTTCTATTATATAAAGCCCTTATGCACAGGGTTTTTATTGGAAGACCATCCACAGGCTAAATTAGTTGTACGCAAGATTAGAAAACAAAACAAACATTAGTTATTGCTTTCATTTCAGATGGACATATACATTGTTTGTGTTTCCCTGATCCAGAAGTCCCTGAATGCTTCATTGGGTAGCATCTCATCTGTTTCCGTTCTTGTCTGGTGGGCATACATTCTAGTTTACTTTAATGAACATCTCTCTTTCAACACGACTCCCAGGTCAAGCTGGCTGCAATGCCCTTTGCCTTGTTTTTTTCTCACACTGTATGTTGTTTTCTCATTCTATTTTTTTCATTGATCAGCTACCACTATGTGAGAATTTCCCTCTTCTTCAAAATCCTGAATTCCTTTACACCCTTTGCTCTGCAAGTCTGATAACAATGCCACAAATGCAGCCTTGTTGTTCGTGGAAGATCCCATGCACCGAGCATACCAAAATACTACATTTTTCTGGGGATCATTACTTTCTTGGAAAGTATAATCAATATATGCATTTTTAACATTCATAAAACTATGAACTTTCCTCAACAGCAGCAAACCCACATTAGATTAATCTGCATAAATGGATTTTTACTCTGAAAGACTCAAAGCTCTATCCACTACAGAGTAAAAAGGCCATATACAAGATTTTTACAGACAGCAATTAAAGATTACCATATATCCAGAAATAATACTGTCTTGAATCTTGATCACTTTTCATTAACATTGTTGCCTTCCATTGGGCCCTCTAAAGCTTGTGGAAAAGATAAAAGATGGATCAGACAGAAAAAGATTTGAAAGGAAGATGATCATTGGACGAGACCACACTTTAGGTCAAATCTACAATAATGTAAAATGAATAAAAGAAAAATCGACATGAAACCCTGTTTTGTGTCAGATCTAACAATTCACATACATACAAGCCATGATACAGAGTTTGAACAGCAAGACTTAATCACAAAATTGCTATGAGACATGCTTGCAATTTAACATGAAGTGTCAATGATCCGTAGTTAGCCCAGTTATACTGGTGTCTAATTCATTAGCACAAATCTCGCTCATAGTTGCCAGGAGACAGGTATGGGTATGTGTATGTGGAGATTCGTACAGGTACTGGTACACTATTTTCCAGAAAAATGGGAGAGGAATATAGGGAGTATATATATATATATATCATTAAAATGCATTAATAATAACTATAAGTCTATAACTTTTTATTATTTTAAACTCTGGAGTAAGGAAAATAGATGTCAACCAAAGATGAATAATTAATAATTAAATTGATATTTGATATCTCATCATTTTGAGGAAAAATACATCGTAACGCTAATATGCCGACAAATAGGCATGTAAAAACAAAAACACAAATATAAACTTGAATCATATCTCAATTGATACAATGGATCAAGTGGAATTCGGTACCGTTGTGTTGAAGGACCCTCCTTATACACAAGGTCTACACAAATACGAAGATGAATGTAAATATTTCAAAACCAAAACTAGAATTTAATATTAAAAATTAGAAACTAAAATTTAATATTAAATAAGAACTTAAAGTAAAAGTTAAAAGTTTAAAACTTGAAAGTTAAAAGTAAAACTAATTTCCAACTTTGTAAACATGGTAATCTTGCAAAACCAAGAAAGGTGTTTGTGCCTTTGATGAATCAATAGAATTTTGTGTCTATGATTTGTTGGTCTTATCATTGTTAGCATTGTTGTGTTCTTCTAATTGAATGTGGACCTACTCTAGTTGATGTATGTGAATTTTGTAAGCCTACTCACAACATTAACCCTCTCTCTCCTTATTTCCCTAACTCCCCTTTACCTCTCCTCACAGCAAAATTCCTCCCTTGTACTCCATACAAGCACTTTGCCATAAGTTTAGTGGAGTATTCCTATGTGATCCCGGTCTAACGGCCACCCACAACTTTTAGGTAGTTTACATTCAATAATGGGAGCCTCCCCATATCAAAGAGGGGCTTAGCCCCGTGACCATTAGTGAAACCAATAATTTGCACTGTGACAAATTATTTCACCAACAATAGTCTTGTCTCTAGCTTACTCAATGGCCTCCTCCAAAGTGGATGGAGAGGACCTAACCTTGTATTGAAAAAAGTCTCTAAGGCGAAAAGGAAATTTGAAAGAGATTGTCATTAGATATGCTCTACTTTGTTGCATAAGGTTTTCCATCGTTAATGAAGGATTGAGCCGTTTCATTCTTAGATTGCTTACAATCGATTGTGAAGATGTTAATGTTTTGTTTGGGCTAGTCCTCGAGTGAAATTCCTCAACTAAGGGATTGACTAACCCTCAAGTTGATGGAGTTAGCGGGAAGGGTATGATACCAATCTAAAGCGTTGCTCATAAGGGTCTTAGCTAAGAGCGTTGTAGCAACATGAAATTTACCTTTGATATAGTCCTTGTAGACATTGTCAAAGGATTTAATGTGAAGAGTAGGTGTGGTTGTCCGTCATAAAGGATGGATGGAGATATGCCTCCAATGTTCATCGTAATAATATTGGGAGCAAAAGACTACTTTTGAATAAATTGAAGAACCTTGTTAGTTAGAGGTGGTTGTGGAAGTGGGGCCTAATTAGGGCCAAGAAGAGAGGTGGGGAGACATCGATTTGGCACTCCCACTAAATATGTCGAGGTGAATTGTTCATTTGAGCAAGGTTAGCTTGCATTTCAAGGAGATGATTGTTTGTAACATTTTGTTGCTGATTCATTTGGTTGATGAGTTGTAGAATTTGTTGAGTTGGATCTATTAAGAGGGATTGATTTGATTGGCATTTTTAGGTTTGATTGGGAGGATTTAGTGGATTAGTTTGGGTAGGTGCACTTGGGTCGACACTTGCCATGGTTGAAGAAGAGAGATGAGTATGAGGTGTAAAGGCGGGGCACGACATGTTTTGGCTTGCCTCATTGGTTGTCAAGGGGACTGGCACAAGCGTAAGTGTATTCTTCCATGCGTTGTTGGATAAACTCGGGAGATTCTCCGCCAAATTTAGGGAAGTTTTGGATGAATTCATGCATAGCATGTGTATAGTTGTTATGGATGTTTTTCATGGGCTCACCTTGTTGTTCGAATTCTTCTTCTCGAAGGGTTTGGTTTATATGATATATAATGTACCTTTTACTTGCTGCATTTTGGGGTAATTTTCTTGGTTTAAGTACCAGCCATATTGCAATCCATTTAAAAGTTGCTGGTTTAGGTAAAGATTAACAATCAAGTTACCTTGAGAGCTAAAGAGATGATTCATGGTAGAAGGTTTTTAGAAAAGAGCAGGCCAAGATAGCTAGAGAAAATTGAGATTGAAGTTGATTTTGAAGGATATTAAGTAGGTAAATAACGCGAATATGACCCACTCAATGGTGGAGTAAGGTTCACTTCAGTTCACCGGAAGGTATGTGGGCTAAGAAGGTCTATAGATTATCCTCTCTCTTCTTGATAATATAGATCAAGATATGAAGGGACCATTCTAGGCGCCTACACACAAGCAAAATTGATTAACCAAGAGGTGCAAGAGCCATGGATCTAGAAGACAATCATCCACTCTCTACCCAAGGTGTAGGGTTCCAAAGCCTTGGTCCGGTCTTACTAGTATTCTGATTGTGTTAAGATCGATAAGATTGTAAAGTACATATAGATACCTAAGCTAGGGTTGTAAGAGATCGATATATTATAAATCCCAAAGGGTGGATGTAAGGTGCGTGCCAATATAGAATAATGCAATAGATAAGAATATGCTACTCTATTCTAATCTATGTACATGATACATTAATCAATCAAATAAAAAATAATATAAAGGAAAAGAAAGGTTAGAGATACTTACCTTTATGAAGACACCATTGGCACATCAACCCTCCTAGGGTTAGTAGCACCTTATGAGAGTTGTTGTGGGGACTACAAGACGAAAAAGAAGACCCAAGTAAAGCACAATTGGGGGCTCCAAACTTGGTAGACCTTTCGGTGGAACTCGTATTCCTAAGTGTCCTCGACCCAATGCTCCAAGGATAAACATCCAAATATAAGCAAGACTAACTCCTAAATGTTTAAGACCTTAAGAGCAGCGTGGTGAGTGCAAACTGATAGATGATAATAATGATGTTTATAGTAAATGCTATCAAATGATGCCCATAAATAGGGATTATCATTAGTCATTATAGTCTTCTATAGCCAACGGCATGATCGTGGGTTGATGAGGAAATACACTTGACGGTGCCATTGGCTCTAGGCAGTACAAATCATTGGGTCCCAGAGGAAGGCTTAGGAGGCGGAGGAAGGACTCAAGAGCTGATAAAAAGGTGATCTGACGGAGGAATAAAGGTGTTGTAAGTAGATATGTAGGTGATTATAAGAGGATAATAAGATGATGTTGTAGGAGGTTGTAAAAAGATGACTAGAAGATGTAAAGGATAGGATATCTAATGTATCAAGGATGACACATTGAAGTTCTCTCGAAGGTATTGCTAGCTAGCTTGACTATTTTCGACTATTCTTGCTCTCGGTAATGCCCCATAAGACATCACTTTGGGGGGTTAGCGCACCAATAGTGATTGTGAAGAGAAAAATCAGTAAGAGTGAAAAATAAGGGGTATCTAGGAGCCACTGCCAACCATAAAATTTTCATAGAAATGCAAGTACTTTTATTATGCACTTCTTTAAGAGTTTAGAATCAAACGGAGACCATTTGGAAGTTGTATTATATTCATCTAAGCTAAGGAGCAATCTACAAGGTTTGCAACAACGCTGAAAAACAATTTAAAATTATGGAGCACCCTTATTAAGATGGAACCATAATAAAACGTTGGACAAACTTAATTCTAACTGAAGCATTGTGTGACTCAATGACAAAACATTTGTAAACTGATTGATTTATGCCAAACAATGATTTTGGCGCCAGCGGAGGATGAGATATTGTTCAACACATTGGGATTCTTGAAATCAAAGCTAAGAAACAAACTTAACAAGACTCTTGAGAATTTCTTGAGGCTATATACAACCAGGTACAATGTTTTGAATATTCCTTTTGATAGGGCACTAGCAATGTGGAGGTCTTCAAGTGAAAGAATAGACCTCCCTGTATCTATTAATTCTGCTTCCAAATCAGAGGCTATAAATCTAAGTGAAAATTTCAAACAAAAGTAAAAGAAGATGAAGATCACTGTCAGATTGCACGTACAAAAATGCAGCCGAAAAGACATTTGGCAAATGGATGATTTGGATGGTAATCATATTACACGTACTTCCAATTTAGAATCTAGATCATAGATGTTATGTACTCACCACTTAGTACTCAACAAAATTCGAAGTTTGTGTTTTATTACTCTCTATACAGTCATTGTTTTACTGTAATTTTTAAAACCTTAAGATAGTTACCTTGAATTGATTATTAATTTATTAGTGATTATTGAACTACATTTGAATTTTCAATATTGAATATTGCCTCTATTAAAAGTTTGAATTTCTACATACTCTTTTTTAGAATTGTATGTCTATTGTGTACATACATTTACTTAATTAATCCAGACAAAATTTTCTTGTAAAACAAGTGTATAAATATTTCAATATTTGAGATTTCATAATTTTCATTGCATAAAGATATGATAGACTGCAATCATGAACATAAATATTCATCAAAATTGCATAGGCAAAACTAAGTGGGACTGGGAAATTAGGTGACGTGTTTCTCCCTCTATGCTTCGCCAGGAATTTGAGCTTTAGCTACCTCTTCTGCCTCTGCATTGATCAAAGCTGAGTCAATGATTTTGAAGACTACATATGTCTTGTTGAAATACCTCACCGTAATACTTAAATTTACAACTCTCTCATATGCAAGAATAAGATCTTTATCGGTGGGGAGATTGTCCCCTTTCAAAGTCTTCCCAAACGTGTCAATAGGGGATTTCATGGTCTGCTGTCATTCTCCCTTGATCTTAAAGCTACCATGCTTTGTATGGTCATGACTCATGGTAGCCCCTTAGTTAATAGGATGTTATTGATTGCAACATGGGATTCATGGAGTTGGCTAAGAGATTGTTGAATATGCTCATGAAGTTTTCTGCAGATGGTTGCTACAGACGCCATGTCATTACTTCTTGTCTTCAGTATTGTGGCATTCTCCCAACCCTTGCTTTCAATCTTAGTATCATCAAGTTTTTCAACACTGCATTTGATTCTCATAGTAGTTTGGTTCTGCTTGCCCATACTTTATAGTTAGTAGCCCTTGGTCCCAATCTATTTTGTATATCAACTATTAGGGTGGAAATTTTCTTAGTGATTCCGACGATTTCTGACATTTCTTCTGACAATCTATGGGTATCATCAATCTTAGGGTTGAGAAACCCCACCATTATCTTTCTATAGTATGTGTCAAGAGACACTCTTTGTCTATCCAACTCAATTATGGTGCCTTCAGCCTTCTTCAGTGTCTCTTGCAACTCAACCACACCGGAAGGAATGGCTAGAGTTACAACTTGTTTCTATACCTGGGAGAGTGTCTTTCTGCTCAATCTGCTGCTGTAACATGTTCACTTGTTTCTGCAATTGGCTACACAATTTGCTTTTGGGATCTACTACTTGCTGAACTAACGTGAAATCTTCTCTCAATTGTGCATGCTCTACCTCCATTTACTGGGTTTTTTTCCGCAACTTAGGTTTAGTTGGCCATATTAAAGGCAACTACTTCAAATGTTTTTCTAGCAGGCTCTTCTAAAGTCATTTCCCTACTTTCAAATTCTATATGGACCCTTGAAAATCCTCCAAGGTCATTTTTCACATGGGTTTCTTGTTGATAGCTTCCAAAATCCACTCAACTAAGGTGCCTTTATCAACATTAAATTTTGCACCATGAAAAATTTGGGCAATCTCAGCAGTAGTGTTTGCTCCAAAAATCTTAGCTTGGTCCTCTTCCTTCATGATCTCATGCATGGCCATATCCTTTTATGGGTCCCATCCAAGCAACACCATTAATCCAACATCCTTTATTATATGCTTTGCTTGGTCTAGAGTGACACTGTCAAGAGAAATTCTTGGCGTTTTTAGAAGAAGTGAACAATTTGACTCTGTTGCCTCTTCTTGAGAAGTCTTTGTCTCTGAATAGTCTACCAGAGGTTGTACCCTTTGTATTTGAAGCTCTTTCTCTTTTTGAATCTTGGTAATTTGTCAAGCTTGTTGAAATTATCTTGACTTGAGGTAGCCAGTGTCCTCCATGGATTGCTTTTCATCCACAACCCTATAGTTATCCACATCAACATCATTGGGGATCTAATTGTTCTTTTCCCCTGTTCAGGGTTTAAACAAATTATGCTTAGGGTTTGCCTTCATCATCAAATGAATCTTTGTTACTAGGTGTGCACACCATTCTGGGGGGGAAGTGGTTTTACCCTATTGTTTGGGGGCGGGGGAAGGGGCATCTATTTTTACCATGCCATGGGTTTTGACTCAACTTCTTCATCAGTTTGTGCCTGTGGTGTCACCACATTGTTCTCCCTAGTGAAGAAGCTTCATCATCCCGATATCTTTGATCAAACCTCTTATGAGCCTTGGTGGCCTTCTTCATCCTTTCCATTTTGATTTCTTCCCGAATGAGATTAATATTCGTGACAGGGTCCTCAATATCAGGATATGCCCCATTATAATTGGTTTCTTTCTTCTTCCTTGCTTCTCTCATCTCAAATTCCCTGAATTAAAGCTTTAACAGGCCATTATCATCACATTCCAAGCAGTTATCTCTTTTCTTAGCCTCATTTCATATGCATATCCTGTAGGTCTATCAGTGGCTTTCTTCTTACCGTACATTAGTGTTATGTGGGGATGTGTCCCTAGATTTTGGTGACGTTCCGAATGTTTTGGGGATGTGGGGACTTGGAGGAGACGTTCTGTATTTAAAAAAAAGGTTTTCTAATGTTTTTACTTTTATAAAGCTGTTATTTTTACCAAAAACATCGAATTCTTAACTCAAAATACCTAAAACACATTAAATACTGTTTAAATCCCTAAATTTCATTGAATAAAGCTAGAATATTTAAATATTAATTTATATATATTATTTTAATAGTTGTCCCCTCACTGTCCCCAAAATTTCGGATTTTTTTGCGGTCCTGGAAACCCCGTCCTTCTGTCCCCAAGACCCAGGTAACTACGCTGTACATGTCCTTTTTTGAATCATAGTTTCTCTGATCTACAGTACTCGTACTATACGTATTGAAGATTCTTTGGGGTATTGCTAAGGCTTCCTTGTTCTCATAAGTGAAATCTCTCACCCTACATGTTAGTTAATCAAGGGTGTGTTAGAAACACCAATAAACACATCATCAATAGAAGCAAATTACCACATAAATTCAAGGGTAACCATTCTATTAGTCATATATTTTGGGAGTTTGTGTGGGGCTACATCAAGCCATATACCTAATGTAAGAACAATTAGATAACAAAAGCCGATCAGCCCAACTGTGACCAGGGTTACCATCCTCTTTAAGAGGTAGCGGTCTTAGCAATTGTTGGGCAGCATATGTAGTGCTTTCCCTTTACTTCCCAAATAGATTAGTGTAGATTGGTGTTATAAAATGATGCTCAAACATTGCATAAATGGACAGAGAATTGTGTTGGTCCAGGGAGGGCCCCATAACTGTGCTAGCCTCCCAATCAATTGCTTAGTACAACCCTTTTTAACAGTTTCATTTGAATCTACTTTTAACCTCTGGTTGTTTTGAAACAACGCAACAAGATACTTGGGACACAATTGAGAATGATACATGAACTTAAATTCAGCACCTATGTTTATTTTTGCATCCTATTAGATAATAGTGTGGCTCAATCAAACAAGACTAGATCATACTATCTTAGGACCTTGGTCAAGAGGACTGTGTGTAGGGCATGTATGAAGTTTTCCATGTTGTTCCCAAGCACCTGACATAAGATTTGATTTGAAATCCTATTGTAATTTGCTGACATATTGACATCATAACACAATTTGGCATCAATTGGCAAAAACATCCAACTGGAAGGAGTCCCATATGACCGTTGTACAAATGGAGGTAAATATGTGGCCTTTTAGGAATCAATAAACCTAAGGAAATTGTGTATTTCAGTTAAAGTATTAATAGGCAAGCCAGGGATCAAATGTAAATTAAAACCTTCCTAATAATGTCGGGCTTCAAATCAACTAAAACATTTCCATTAGCACCCATAATGGCCCTCTTTTTCTAATCATATTTTTGAGCACTCCATATGACCAAGGGTCCAAATAAAAATTTGGAACAACTAATCCTAGGTGATTTCTCCGGATGTGGCCAATTGGATTCGTGGGTGTCTTTTATCTCCTATACCAAGTGTGATAAAACAGCTCAACCCCTTTATTTGACAAATTTGGATCCTTATATTGTTCAACCTATACCCAAATAATTGAAGTATATTCTTTTCCTCTGCCACAACTTTCTTAGCATTCCCGAAGTGAGTAACAACTATAGTAGAATCGTTGTAGTCGTTAAGAATAGGGGAGAGTGTGTAGCAATTTTTATTTGTGGGGACGATTTATAGTGGATTCTCATTTCCTAGGTTTAAGGGGTTTTTAGATGGCTTTTCAATTTCATACATTATAATATCTTTTTAGGGGGCCTTTTCAATTTCTCAAATTCAATTTGGTGATTGAATTTAATCATAACTTAAAGTCTAGAGAGAATTTGCAAACTTACTTGGTAGAATAGGCAATTCAAATTTCATCAAATATTTGAGCTCGCAACCGCAATAATTCACCACCGGTAAGTGAGTATTCCTTTTCAGTAGGCTTAAACAAACTTTCTAGGGCTCTTTAATGACAACATGAGGCTTGAGTTTGAGTTTGCAGAATGAAATCATTAAATGCATTAATTAGAGTCTAGGTTGATAGGGCAATGACTGGAGACAAATTTAGAATATGCCGCTTTCGAAATTTAGAATGGAATGGTTACAATGATCAGACTCAATCAATAATTATCATGATTTCAAATGCCCGCCTACCATTTGATAGACCATTTTCGAAAATGCGATCAATAAACAAGGTCATTGAAGCAATATGTACTTTCATTCACATTCTCATTTGAAAATGCAATGAATGGTGGAGATTGAACCTTTTGAAAATCAACGGTTATTACATGTTTGAATCCCACTTGCTAGATTGCTTCATTGACCAAACTACATTGAAACACAATATTTGACCTAGATTGCGCGTAGCAAATCAATGACTCAATTCATTCGAAAGCGATAATTTAAAACCCATGAATATAAAAATATAACCCTGGCACTGCTTATGAAAACGAGAATTAATATGATCATTTATAAGTCCACCCCCATAATGTCTAGCCTTCATTTGAGGGGATTGTCTTACACTTCCCTCTCGATTGGCTCGTCTTTCTTGGGAATGACCAGGAAGTTGGACTATGATTATAGCCTACACATTTTACAGGGATTAATCACCATTAATTTGGGTTATGGGTAGCTGGCCTGTTAGGCTATGGATGAATGAGGAGAGAGATTATGTCAATGTCAATGTGACATGTCATACATGCGAAGTTCCAAATTAATTTAAAACTCAATGGAATTTCAGATTTATTTAAAGCCTATGCAACAAAATTCGCACCACATTATTTTTCATAGCCATCTCGATTCTCTTTATCCTTTCGGCTTTGTTCTTCTGCTATGGCTTGTGGTCCAAAATCTAGCAAAGTTGAGAAAGGAAAGGAGAAAATGGTCTAGAAGGATTATGCTGGTAATAGAAACAACTGTAGAAACAGTTTGGTGGACTGAAAATTCTATGGAGAGGTATGAAGGACGGTGATATCTCTGGTCCGATCCCTCGAGATATTATTCGCAGTCTTTAATCCCTCTTCGCTTCTCATTGGAAGGTATATTAGATTTGCGTTTGCTGACTTAGTGTTGAATAGTTGTGAAAGGAAATAGAATGCAGATGAACTCAAAGCGAATTTTAGAAACAATCTGGTGGCTCTGAATTTTGACGATCTTACTAGCCAGATGTTGATGCAGGCAGTCCAAAGCCGTCCCATGCATACCACAAAATGTATTCTGCATAAATTTGGTATGTGAGCTTTCTACTTGGTTCTATGATCTGAGCTCCAATATTAAAAAATTGGGGGCCACAATGGATTCTAATTTTGGAGTTGTCTCTCTAAGGATAGGTTTGGGTATGGTTCAGAAACAAATTTTGTTCTCTAGTCCCTATTCCTTTCTATCCCGACAACGAACATCTCTACTCCTGCCTGAGAACTCCTAGAACCTCTGCCTGAATGCTTGAAAGATATTGGGAGCGCTTGGGATGTGATCTGGTTTGCCAATTCTGAAATGGGCCGTCATGAGGTTGTTGGCTCTTGATGGGGTGCTTATGTCCAAGTTTCCTCTGGCTATGGGCAATCCGATGGTATTAATTCCTATTTTTTTCTATGATGTTGTGGAAATGGGGGTGGCAGATTTGTATGGTCTTCTTGGTGATCACCTGCCACGTAATATGGTTTTGAATGACTTTCTAGAAACCGGAAATGGGGTTGGCATATTTGTATGGTCTTCTTGGTGATCACCTGCCACCTAATATTGTTTTGAATGACTTTCTAGAAATCGATGTTTAAGATTGGCCTGATTGATGGCCATCCTTGCTAATTATTTCATGTGGGCAGTCTCAATATTATATATTTGTTTGTTGTTGCAACTGGTACTTTGTAGTACCCCTATGCTATTTCAGGGGTGGTTGTCTTATTGTGTCCAAGTTATTGGTTTTCTTTGCTATTAATTATTACCATGACTAGCTTCCCTTTTACCAAATCTCTGTATTGTAAAATCTTTCTTGATACTTTTTATGGGTGAGGCCAGGGGTGAGATTTGACTGCTCACCCTACCGATCAAAGAAAATTTCATGACGGTTTTTACTTTTCATCAACCTCCTGCAAATCTATAAAATAAAATCTTTGTATGTTATATAGTTTTATGAAAAGATCTATTTTAGTCTTCAATAATATATGCAGAGACTTATAAAATTAATTAACATTATATATAAACCAAATAAAATGTTTTACTAAATAATATATAAAACTTAATTAAATTGATGCTATCTAAGAATTTGCACCCATCATGGTTAATGGGTTTGTTTTCTTTCAAGGTGTATAATTTGTTTAAAACATATAAAGATGGGCAAGACATGTCAAATCTCCGCCTTGAGTGAGGCCTCTTTCCCCAATTATACAATCAATTTTAAGTGTTTTACAGAATTTCGCCTAAGGAAATAAATTAATTCTTAAAACCACACTAAATTTCGCCTATCAAAATAAATTAATGTTTAGAATCACACTGAATATCGCCTTTGTAATTAAATTAATGTTTAAAACTACAGATGAATTTCTTTTGTTAATTAAACTAAATTTTAACACTTTGCGGAGTTTCTCCAACAACTTAAAATAATTTTGCATATTGGGTACAAATCTGCCTATGAATTAATTTATTTTTCTATATAAGGAAACAAAAAGCCAGTTAATATCATAGTCACCTAAGTCTTGGGGATGGGAGGACAAGGGGATGGAGGGATGGGGTTTTCGAGACAACAAAAGTTTTCCCAAATTTTGGGGACAGCTATTAAAATAATATATAAAAATAACTATTTGATATTTTAACTGTATTTAATAAAATTTAGGGATTTAAACAGTATTTAATGTATTTTAGGCACCCTCTAGATTATAATTTAATGTTCTTGGTAAAAATAACAGCTTTTTAAAAGTAAAAACATCATTAAATTTTTGATTTTTTAAAAAAATTAGGGACGTCCCCTCTAAGCCCACGAAACATACGGGATGTCACCAAAATCTACGGGAAGCATCCCCGCGCAACACTGATAATTATATAATTTTCAAAAAAGAACTAACTTCGCCTAGAGAATTAAGCTTAAATTTAAGGACCCTTTTCTTAAAGTTTACCCTGATCTGAATTTGATTCATCTCCTCGGGTGAATGCCAATTTCTATCGACAATTGATTGGGAGTCTCATTTACTTGACTTACATTAGGATAAATATCAACTATGCTGTTAGTTATCTTTCATAGTTCATGCTGGAACCAAATCTGTCGCTGGTAGGCAACACAGCGAGTATTGATGCGTCTGTGGTACTATGGGGCATGACTTGGAGTCCAAGAAGAATAATCAGTTCTTCTTGACTTGCTACATAGATGCAGACCATGCAGAATCCATCAATGATAGGAAATCCATGCATGGATGTGTTTTCTTTGTAGGATCTCATAGTTTTGGACCTTCCATTGAGGCAAACTATTGTGCATTAGGTGGAGTTGTTTGCGAAGCGATATGGTTATTTCGTATACAAGTAGGATTGGGAGTACCACAAAAACAACTAACAATCCTATACTGCGACATTCAAGGTATTCAGCAACTTGTTTGCAATCCGTTGTTCAATGTGCGCGAAACACAATGGGGTTCAATGCCACTTCATATGTGAACATGTGCAACAACATGATATTTAGCTCTATTTTTTCACCACTCAACATCAACATCAACGTGTATGTATCTTCACCAAGGCACTTGCACGTGTGAAGTTTGAGGCATTTCAAAATTCTCACTCTTACTATCTTTGGGATAAGTTAAATTATTTTGTTAAGTTGTTAATTTTAGTTTTTTTAGTACACCCGTAGAATTTTTTTGTTAGTAAACAACTAGACCATTATTGGTTATTTGTAACCAAATTAGTTACACCCTCAAAGATGTACAAATATGCATCTTTTCTGATTGAGTATTGAAACAATGATTCCTTTCTGATTCCCCTATGTACGGGCCTGGAGGTGTCTCAGATGTAAAGAAAAGACAATATTTTTATTTCACTTTCTGAAATGGGTCTTATCATTGGGATGTTGTCTTCATCCTCAGTCAATTTTGAAATGCTTGTCAGGAGGTCTTCTTGTGCTTTGGATTGTCTGAGAGTAGTGCATTCTTCTTTGAAAATTGATTGGAAGAAATCAGTTGCATATGGGAGATTTTCTTTAGGATTTGTGATGGTAGCACTGTCATCCTTTTTGAGTTGGTGCAGAGAATTTTGATGTTTCCTATTCTGAACTGATTTATGGAAAAACTGTGCATGAATCTCCATAGGTGATCCATTGTTCTCTGGAACATTGCCACCAGTCCCACCAATACAGTCCATTTTTTTGGGATAGTGCTAGTATGAGAATATAAGACTTATTTATAAGGATGTTATTAGTTATTTAACTACGAGTTGGTTGTAACCGGTTGTAACTATATCAACCGTTTTGTAACTACATCATTCATAATAAATAGATGGACACACAATCTCAAATGTGTGCATTCCGGTTTCTCTTCATTCCATCTTTGTACATTCTATTCTTTCTTCATTCTTTCTCTCTCCGCATATTCTAACATTGGTATCAGAGCGCGGTAAGTAAGGAGAAAGAGAAGGAAGGAGGTCATCATTTTTGCTGCTGTTACAGTCATATTCGCAAAAAGGCTGATTAAATACACAAACATGAATCACAAAAGGACAGAAAAAGTGGCTGCGAATACCAACTAGGGCATGGGACAATTATTTTCACAGAGTTTGTAAGGAAATCACAAGAAGATTTTCGAGGGACATCATTTAGGGCTTCTTCGAAGGCCACGACATAAAGTCACACTGCAAACACAGTTGTGGAAGGGCACATTTTCAAGCCATTACAGTCAAACTAACAGCGCTGCAACCAGACGCGAATACAGTCACGATTTTCAAGTATGAAATAACCACAAAACCAGAACAAATAGATTCGTTGCAATTTCTTAAGTCTACAGGTTGACAGGTACAGCATTCGTGAATTTTCAGGGCACAAAATTTTGCAGTCATATAAGATTATTAAACCAGTCGTAGGGCAGAGGAACTGACATTTTATTTATCTTGGTAAATGCACAGTAGTATTTATTTTATTTGATGGAAATTCCAGTAGAAAGATATTCTGGTCTATCTTTTCATACATGGAAAGTGAAAATACAAATGCAACTTATGAATAAAAATTTGTGGGATTGTCATGTTCGAGCCAATGATGTGCTCAAGGGTAAAAACACATCAAATACAGCCAATATAGCCATGGTTGAAGACCCACCAGATGCAGAAGGTAGTGAGGACAGTGACGAATATGCAATATAAAGTTGCTCTAAACTTTGAAGGCAAGAAAGGATACAGGGTAGATGAAGCTCGGTATGGATGGTTGCTCAGATAGTTCGGGAGACTATGGATCTTGGGAATTATACCCTCACGAGGGTCATGAGACAACTTGATGGAGCTTGTGGATGGCTCAAGTATGGATGGTTGTCCAATAATTCGGGAGATCTGTGATTCGGGAGTTCGGGGAGGTGGAATCGGGAACTTGGGAATTCAGCTCGGGAGCTACACCTTTATGAAGGTCACGAAGCAACTTGATGGAGCCCTACCTTATCATAGCATTGCTTTCAAAGTGAAAGTGTCTGAAGATTACGTAGTTTTGTTTTGTTCTAGTTTTTGCTTTATGTAGAATAAGCCTTAAGAGGGGGTATGGGAATATATGATTTATTTATAAGGATGTTATCATGTTATTAGTTATTTAACTACGAGTTGGTTGTAACTATATCAACCGTTTTGTAACTACATCATTCATAATAAATAGACGGACACACAATCTCAAATGTGTGCATTCTGGTTTCTCTTCATTCCATCTTTGTACATTCTATTCTTTCTTCATTCTTTCTCTCTCCGCATATTCTAACAGCTAGATTAGTAATGAATGATTGCTCATGTGAGGCCATTGTTGTAGTGAAGCCTTCTTCTCTGATTTGATTTTAAACCAATTCTAGCTCACTTTTGATTTTAGAGATTTGCTGAAATATATTTCCTAAAATACATTTGTTTGATTACTTCAATTTGATTTTTAGAGGTTTGAGTTTCTCCATGAATTTGTACATCTCACCCATGTGTGTGATCAGGTTCAGTCCACCATTTTCTATATTTTCACCGATTGTATGATGTGAGAGCCACATTTTTTCAAATCTGAACCATGTCTTCCACGGGGTTCTTACTGTAGAAGATATATGGAAGGAGATGGGCCCGTGGTTAGACAATGTACAATCCCCCTCCTTGCTGAAAGTTGCATTTGTACCATAATCCACTGATCAGAGATCACAATTCTGTCAATCTATTCTGCAATATAGTGCATACCTTTCTTTCCACATGTTACTCCGCATGTGAATAGCCTGTGTGAGATCCAGGGCCAGCAATGGAAATATTAAATTCCAATTTGTTGAGGGCTGCAGCTGTCTTATGATTGAAACTGGAGCTCCCTTTTTCTCCCATGACAATTTTATAGTGTTAAAATCTGCCATGAGAACGAGCTTTTATGAGCTGGTTTTGGCAAAATCCAATCTGTAAGATTCTCTAGGAGAGAAATCTGGAAGTTCCTGCTTGGAGAACTATATACATTAACAATCCCAAACAAAAATTGAAATTCTAGCAATAAAAAAACAGCAAATGGATCCCAAGAGTAACATTAATTAGATAAGATGCATGCCTGGAGGGATCCCAAAGAATAATTGTGTGTGCGACTGTGGCACCTAGATACAGACAAGGGAGTGTTTGGTTCCCCACATGCCCGGGTATTTGTTATCTTTAGTAGCTCCAGATATGCAAGTTTCTTGAAGGAGAACCATATCAATTCTATTAGTATAGGCATTGTTTCTAAGAAACTGACTTTTGTTGAATACAACTAAACCCCTCACGTTCCATGTGAGGATCTGCATTAGAGATTCTGATTTGGTGAGGGATTGTCATCCTTGGTAGACTCTGAGGTGTTTGTTACATTGATCTCCATGTTTGATGGTTTAAAATTTCGTGTCTTCAAATTTGGGAATAGGAGGCTTGCAATCCTCCTTTGTGTGCTCGGTTGATGGTTTCCTCTTCTTTTTATTGCATTGGGCGAGGAAGAGACATTGGGTTCCCATATTTTCAAGTGGGAATGGATTAAATTTTCTCGAGAAGATTTGCTGTCTTTTCCCTGTCAATGCCTAAAGTGAGATAGAGGAGCTAGTTTTTGAGGAAAAAGTGATTGGCTGATGGAGGTCACTTTTGTGCTTGTCATGCTGTGTTGCAGGATCTGCACTTGGATCTCCGTCTTTGATGGTTGACATGAAATCTGGGTGTTTTGAACCGTCTCCATGCCCTCATATCCTAGCTCACCTAAAGGCTCAGGTGGTGTAGTGTGGAAGAGCATCCAAGTTTTCTAGGGTGATACCTGCCCTTTTCTTGTATACTCTTTGTAAAACTTGTTCTCCCCTTGGCATTTCTGGAAGCATATTATGAGTTTGGTATGGAGGCCATTGGTGCCATCCCTCTGTTTGTTTCAGATCCGATCGTCTTTGTGGCTCTGAAGTTTGTTTTGCAGATTGTTAAGGCTGTTGATGTGTGTTTGGTTTTCAGTTGCATCCTGTGAGTGGCAGACTCAGGCTTGATGCCCATGTTCATGACAATTCCTGCACCAGAACAGTATCATTGTCAATGGGCTGTCCCATTCTATGCCTTCCATGTCCAAGATCAACCTCTCTGGGACAGGGTTGTCAAGATCCAACTCGACACAGATGTGTGCATCGAATTGCTGGGTTTTGGTGAAATTAGAGGCCATGATTTATTCAACAGTCACATTTCTGATCTTCTTGAGCAGCACTTCCTACCATTTCCGTAGGGAGAAGGGGAGTCGACACAAATTGGAATGGTGGTTGCCAGATCTTCTGTGGGGTCAAAATCAGGGGCCCAAATGCTTCATGAACATACCTGATATCTTTAGGAACCAAGGACCCGCTGAATACACCATCCTTTCCTGTTGTATGGAGAAAACAGCCATAAAGTATCCTTCGGGCATCATGATTATCTCCACAGATCCAGTGGGTTTCCAGTTTTCTTGAACCCAGATCTGAAGGGTTTTGGGCCCAGGGAAAGGGCCCATAAATCTGTAAATCAAAGCCTTTTTCTTGAGATACCAAAGTCTACTTTCCATTTCGTCCATGGTGAAAGATACTTTTCAAGTGTCTCAGGTAGGTCTTAGATAACAGCCATTTCCCTTATTGGATGAGAAATTGGTCTGGAGAAGGGTTCTTTGAGCTTGGTAATGGATAAAATGCTGTAGTTTTTCCTTACAAACAGGTGTTGTTTCCTTGTATACTATTGTCCTAAAATTTGGGCTCCATGAGGAGTATATGGGAGATGGTACTTTGAGCTTGGTAATGGATAGAATACTGTACATTTCCTTACAAATGGGTTTTGTTTCATTGGATACTATTGTCCTGAAATTTGGGCTCTATGAGGAGGCCATGGCCTGTTGTGAGGGGGGATATATGGGGCTGATCAGCCCAGCACTTTGCTGATGCAGGTTAGAGAAGAGAGTGGTGTAGAGTTTCTGGTTTGGGTGGATGGAAGGAAGGGCATGGGAATGGGGAAGCAAATAGGTGGGAGCTTTCCCAACAGTTTTCTGCATTAATCATGAGAGTTTGAGATAGCCATAGATGCACACACTTTTTAATTGAGTTTATAGCAGGGGGCTCCCACCTGTTTTCTGCATTAATCATGAGAGTTTGAGATAGCCATAGATGCACACACTTCTTAATTGAGTTTATAGCAGGGGACTAGCCACTTGGAAAACATTATGAAACAACAAAAAAGCACATGGTTACACGCCAGGTTTATTATTGTGTAGTTTGGTTCATCCAACAATAGCTACTAACTACATCAGAAGAAAAGAAACAAAGAAAAAAGAAAAACACAGCAGTAGTATGTTTAAACAAAAGCTTAAAGATTTTTTAGCTGGAAACACTATTGGTCCTCATGAAATACCATAGGCTGCAAACTAGGCATCCTTGCATTTGTATTCAAGGCTCTATGAGGAGACCATGGCCTCTTGTGAGGGGGTTATATGGTGGCCAATCAGCCCAGCACTCTGCTGATGCAGGTTAGAGAAGACAATAGTGTAGGGTTTTCTGGTTTGTGTGGATGTAAGGAATTGCATAGGAATGGGGAAGTGAATGGTTAGGAGCTTTCCCAACCGTTATCTTCATTAATCACAAGAGTTTGAAATAGCCTTAGACTCACACACTATCTTAATTCAGTTTATAGTAGGGACTAGCCACTCGGAAAACATGACGAAAAACAAAAAAGCATGTGGTTACAAACGGGTTTATTATTCTGTAGTTTGGTTGTTCCACCAACAACTACTAACTACATCATTAAAAATAAAAACAGCAGTAGCCTGCGTGTTGGCTGAAAAATTTGTAGTTGCAGATGTAGTCAACAGTTCAAGGGACAACAGTCCCTCCTCTTTGATGGGGAGGTTCCCTTATTCAAACCAAAATTGAAACCCTAGAATATTTACAAATATACATTCTATTGAATCTTGATGAGGATGTTGGTTTCATTAAGTAATTTTATAATTTTGAATACATGGAAAAATATTTAAAGGAGAACAAACTTGAATGAAGAATGGGAAGTGAGAACAACACTTTCAAATAAGAAAGAAAACATATCTTATTCTACTTTTGCATGTCATTATAACTCAAGAACACACACATCTACATATAATGAAATCCACTGCTGTAAACAAGATACAAATTGAATCAAGTTCAATGATTCTTGGCACATAAGTGAGAACACAAAGTTTCAATATCCAAAATATGTAAATGATGTATAAGATTAAACAGAGATAAGAGAGAAAGATAGACTAGACAAGAAAGAAAGAGAGGAAGGTTCTTCTTATGTATTCAAAATTATTATTCTTTACATCAAATCTCCAACATCCAGCCCCTTTATAATAGAAACAACGGCCAAAACTAACTAGTTGTTTAATTAAGTGACTAATCACTTAATTAGTCAAGTTACATTTAAAATGACTTTACATTAAATATTTCCTTTTACAAAAAGAAAGTCAACAATAAAATAGAACAACTAGTTATGTTGAGTACTTGAGGAAGGAAGGGGGGAAATTGAAGAAGCAAGAACTTTCAGCTTTAATACATACATTCGGAACTTGGTGACCATAATCGATATTTTTGTTTCTTTAGGCACAATAGTGTTAGCTAGATTATTCATCCAAGTTCCCAGAGAATTCTCCATTTTAGAACTTGTGCCTCCATATTGAGCTAATCCTTTTGCAGCCTCCACTATCACATTGTTGAGCTTGAAAGAATTCCTCCATCTTTTCCTTGTTCACACTTTTGGTTTTGTACATGTCCTCTTTCATAAGCTTCTTGAAGTCCTTCATTTGATCCACCGAGTTCCATTGAGATGAATTATCCTTAAAGAGATCGCAACAAAGGGCTCATAGATCTGTAAATATTTATGACTTTAGAGACTCTCCCTTTTGGATAACATTTTATAGTTCCATAGAAGCTTCTTCGAGAACTTTCATCCTCCATTCTACACCAAGGGACCATGTACGAGATAGATTATTCTTAGAATCATCAAAAATCTTCTTCTCAAGAGGAGGATTTTCTCATCAATAAGGTCCATGATGCAAAGATCTGAATGACATCTGCCCAAATATTTACTTCTTTGTCAATGCTTTCCACCCTTGAGCTGATCTGTTTTTAGGCTGAGATGATGTTATCATCAATGTTTTAAAATCGGAACCGGATTCGTAACAGTCAATGGTTGGACCGGACCGAGCAGAACAGGAACCGGAACCGGACTGGTTCAAACTCTATGAACCGGTTTACTAAAAAACACATAAAAATTACATTTTTAAAGAAAACAATATATTTGAAAGATTAGAAACCATGATTCCAACAATTACACACAAAATATGCAAAGTTTGCTCATGTATATACTATATAATAGGTAAGAAAGGTGTTTATAGCAAAATGACACGAACTCCAAGTAAGAAAGGTGTTATAAGCAGAAATTTTGAATAAAAAATTGAATTTTTTATACTCAGTGTTGTATGCATGCATCTTTACATGACTCGGCGGTTCAGGATGAAACCGGACCGGTTCAACTGTTTGGTACTAAACCGGCCGGTTCCTTACAAAACCGGCCGGTTCAGTACCAAACCGGTCGAACGGTCCGGTTTTTTAACCGGTTCATGTCTAAATATGTTGAACCGGTCGAACCGGCCGGTTCCGGTTTGGTCGGTTTTTAAAACACTTGGTTATCATGAGTTTCACATGCTTCATCAATAAACTCTAGTCCTGTGATGAGGATTTTTTCCACCAAGCTTCAGTTTGCTTTGCCCTAAATTGTATGCTTGTGTATATTAGCAATGGCTTTTAAATCAAAATTAGCAGTTGCAGCGGATGGTGGGAGTGAGGACAAGGGAGTTGGATCCAAAGGGATATTATTAGATGACATGAAAGATTTAATGAAATTAGATAGTACTGTAGTTGCTCCTCCAACTACTCTTGAGTTTGCTTTTCTTTTTCAACCCTCGATAACTTTAAGAACAATTTCTATGAGGTTACGCACTTCCCCCTCAAGGGTTGATTCTCCCATGGATATTCTTGTCAGCTCAAAATCTGCTACAGATACCTCATGTTCACTTTTATCTCCTCTAGGTTTAGCAATTTTAAGAAATGTTGCCTGTAGCATCGAAACAAGACGTGAAACAGTCTCGGCTCTCTTCTGAGGAGTGGTGCCAAGGAGTGTAACAACATCATAATTAGGAACTTCAATCTTGGATCGAGCTTTCCTTTTCTTGCTCTCAATCATGGGTTGCAATGTAAGTGCAAGTGGTGGAGGAAGTGGTTGAGAAGTAGAAACTGCCACAGTACCTGTTCCAGAGGAGGGAGAAGGTCTTCGTATATCTTAGGCTTGATAGTACTTGCCTTCCCTAAGTCAAGAGCTGTTACTTCAACTACATCTTCCTCACCTCCTTCATCTCCTTCCTCTTCCTCTTGTTGAGCTTCCTCATCTTGCTCATTTTTCTCACCAACATCTTGTTCTACTTCCTTATCTTGTTCAGCAGCAATTTCCTCTCATGCTCCTTGTGTTTCATTTTTCTTCTCATCTTCTTTGCTTGGTGTTTTAGCCTTCTTCTCACTTTCTTTGGTTTTATCTTTCTTTGCATAGACTTTTGTTCTAGGGTCTTGTTGAGAAGAAGGAGAAGCTTGGTGAAAAGGAGTTGCCTGTTGGGAAGAAGTTGCTTGTTGGGGAGAATTATCTTGTTTGAAAGAATTAAATTCCACCACTTTCTTATTGAACCATTTCTTAGTTCTTGATAGAATAGGAGCATTGAGATCATCTAGATTGTCCTCCTCTCGGGAGTAATCAATCGTTTGAAGATGGGTGAATTGAATGGAATCGGTGAATTTAGGAGCAAACAAATCAAAATCACCATCGGCCATCTTCCTCGGTACCTTGTGCAATTGGAAATCCCGGATTTGCTGCAGAGACAGCCTGCCATATACTCTCTTTCTAACCTCAAAATCATCATCACAATCTGCCCAATAGTCCTCAATTGTAGGCACATGCAGATAGGAGAGACAAAGATTGTTGGCAATGAAGCTCTTGTTGTCAAAAGATGCTCTTTTTTGAAAAGGATGAACATGAAAAGAGGAGATAGTTCTTTCTATATTTTGAGCATCCAGAGCAGACCTGCAAGTATAATTTCCCAAGGTTATGGGGAATTGGATGCCAGACATCTTTTTATCCCTACAGGTCCTGTGGAGAAGGTCAAGTTGTCTGCATAGCTCAATCAGAACAATTTTATCACTGCAGTAGATGGGCAATTTATAAGGAACTCCTTCAAAACCTGTTGTTCTGATGTAGGAAAATTCTGAAATTGAATAAACAAACTTCCATCAACAACTATCAACTGTTTAGCCTCTTGCGAAAGTCTACTAGTGACATTACCCTCCAACAATCTAACTAGTAACATTGTGAAAGCATTGTTAACCCTTGTATAATGACTTTTGTTGTTTTCATAAGTTAGCTGAGTGTAAAAATTAAAAATAGGAAGATCCTGTCTGCTACCTTGGCTTGATAGGCCAATTCATATTCTGTACCCAACAATGGTTTTAGTCTGATGGACATAGGTGAGTTTATGAGTCAAATTTTCACAAATAATCTCTCCCCAATTTAGAGTATGTTTACCTTCACAAATCATATTAATGAAGATACACATCCATTCTTGAAATTCTTTGGTAGAGGCTAGGCTCATTACCCTTGCAAGCAGTGTTATGATATCGGATAATCCTTCAATAAAATCAACTTTGACTAAAGTCTTGGGCAACCGGGCGGTCCTCTCTTTTTAACCTTCAACCAGGACTTGGCAATCATGGATTGATATTTGTTTGGGGTCAAGTTAAAATCTTTCTGGGCATTAGTGATGGTTAAGACTGTGGAATTATCAAAGGTATGAATACCTAGGGCTAAGTTGATGTGGTGTGCATCAAGTTGAGCAATTAACTGCCCTTGAGGATCTTTCAATTCTTTGGTTTGTGGGTCAAAGCTAGAGGCACAAGCCAAGATGGTGTTAGCACATTGTACAAAGTTAGGAAAACCTCTGCACGAGCTAGGCCATTGCTTAGTATTCTCTGGGCCAATGGGGTTGGATTGACATCTCTCATTCTAGCCCAAAACTCGTTCAAATCCCCGTGTTTAATGTCACTATCTCCAATTTCAGGGACTGAGGTTTCCAGGAAGAAATGGGTTCATACCCAGCATACTAGAACTTCATTTTGGCCAAAATGGGTACTCACAAGGAAGGGTAGGATTTCACAGGAAGAAATTTGATAAAGCAGAGAGGGAGAGCACCAAAACAAGCAAAATCTTCAAAAGTGAGGAAAACAATGATGAAACAACTTACCAATTGGATGGAAAGGAAGGTGACCTCTCAACGTTCACAACGCAATCAGAATTTTGAATTTGGCCTGTAAATGAAGGAGAAATGGGTAGAAAACCACTTTCAGGGCATGAGAGGAAAACAACAAAGCAAATAAGATAAGATAAGATAAATATATTAAATGTCCAACGAATGACCACAAAATGGAGGAGAAAATGGAGTGGGACATGGGGTTTATATAGTGTGGTGTGGAATGCCCTCGATTTTTCCCAATTTGTAATTAAGGAGGTGAATCGGATTGGTGAAGACCTGAGGGAACATTGTCATGAGGGGCTTAAACTCTCGATTTATCTAATAAAGCGTTTAAGGTGGGAGAATTGGCTCAGCGGTGAACAAGAGGTACATGGGAACAAGTTCTTATGGTTCTCTTTGGAGCTGAAATGGCCGACTTAGCTGATGGAGGTGAGCAAGTCGGGGGAATCAGCAATGCGGAGAATAAACGGCCCGAGGGAACAATGCCAAGTGTGTCAACCAAGTCCGACATATCCGATTTATCTGATGGGGCGGTCAAGTTGGCAAACCGAAGCATGTGGGGAACATGAGAACAAGGTTGAAAGTATCGCCGGGGCCCGAAACACTTAACTGACAGAGCGGGGATGGCGGTAAATTGGGGAACATGAAGTACAATGGAACAATTCCTCCTGTTCTGCAGAGACCCGATTTTGCCGATTACTTCCCAAAAATGCCAATTTTTTTGTCTAACTCCCTTTTTCCATTGCATCAAACACTGACTCAACAAAGGGCAGAGATGACCAAGAATGTAAAGAATTACCCAAGACTCAATTTTCAAAATTTTCAATATTTGAACTGGTCTATGACAACAATGCAGAATGAAAATCTTAACTGGAAACACTATTGGGGCTAACGACATACCATAGGCTACAAATTCAGCATCCTTTCATTTGTATTCATCCACCACTCTGCTGCTCATTCTAGAGAGAAGCCTTCAAGGGCAAAAGGGGACATTGGCGACTTTCTTGCTACTTGGACCGCCTAATGCTGTATCCTATAAGTTCTCTGCTGAGAACCTGTTGCCATCATGTTCTGCTCATGTGCTTGCCGCCTGCTGCAATCTCTTGTTCTGAAGTTGGCTACATCCCCTTTCCTATGCCTATGGGTTTCTGGGAATGTGAATATTTGGCCATAGGATAATGTCTATGCCTTTTACCTTGGCATCCTTACATTTGTTTTCATCCACCACTCTGCTGTCCATGCTAGAGAGAAGCCTACAAGGGCAAAGGGGACATTGGCGACTTCCTTGCCTACTTGGACCACCTAATGCTGCATCCTACAAGTCCTCTGCTGAGAACCTGTTGCCACCATGTTCTGCTCATATGCTTGCTGCCCGCTGCAATCTATTGTTCTGAAGTTGGCAACATCACCTTTTCTATGGACGTGGGTTTCTTGGAATGGGAATATTTGACCTTAAGTTTGATAGGATAACGTCTATGCCTTTTACCTTGAAAATCATGCCGGTGGGAACACCTAATTTGGGTGGGGACATTTTAGCCAGTAAATGTTTGATAGGGAGGTGCGGGCTACGTGCATCACTCACGATATGGCTGATAAAGCCACCCTCAATTATTAGTTTCTTCACATGAATCTCTTCTGTGCTAATCTTCCATGCACATAGCTCTTGTTCTAGCAGTGAATTTTCATTATGAAGTTCTTCAATGCCCTTATCTGATGCAGAAGTTGGCAAAGTTATTCCACCCAGCTTTCCTAGCAGCAGGTGCAACTGAACTAACCTTACCTTCTTGGTCAACACCTTCATGAGATTAATGCAAAAGGTTTTATGAAGACTCTAATCTGTATCAGGCTCCTTTAGACCGTCCTTCAGCCAAAATAAATTTGACAAATTGCATTGTCTTTGCATCCTCATCCTTGAATGCTGTTTTCATTGTTCAGTCTGGGACTGTGATTGACTAGCTCATTAAGTTTTGGGGATGTTACCTGTGTATGTTTCATCTCGAGATGACCTCCATGAGTAGTTTGGGACAGTGACTGTGCTGAATGCAAATCCTTCGACTCCCAGATTTGAAGCCATTGTCATAGGAAATCCCCTCTAGAAAAAAACAATATATAGAGCAAGACAAGGAGGTGATATACGCTTGCATGGTAGTTAATCTCTAAGGAAGAAACCATGGGACTGCCATCATTGACTATTGCGGTTGATGCATATGATCACCCTTTCAAACCAATATAAACACCACTCAAAACTTTATATAGGAACATTTATATTAGAAGATGTATAAGCTATCATGACTCTTCATAATTTCTCTCAACTAAAAATGACACTAGGTTGTTCCTAAGGCATGGAGAAGCACCAGTCATGAGGTCCATGAGTTGCTAAGTTATCTGCTACATTGTTTGCTTATCTGTAACAATGTATGCCGAGATACACTTTCAGGGTACTATACAAGTTTCTACCTTCATCTAAGATGTGATCAATCTTCCAGCCAAGGCTGAGACCTCTCTGTGAATCTCCAATAATGTGTTGTGAATCTCCTTCAACTGCTGAGTGGTCGGTGCTAAGTTTTTGGAAAGATTTAGACCTTCCACCAGACCTACTGCTTCCACTGTCTTATAAGTTCCTTGACCCAAATTGATTGAGAAGGCTCTAAATGATCCTTTGGTTGCTTTTGATTGCACCCCCAGCTCCAGCCTTCCATGGGTTGTCCCTAGAGGTGCTGTTAAAGTTGAGTTTACAGTGGTGGTTTCCACTTAGCATCCTCTCTTTTCTTCTTACTATTGCTTAGCCCCTTTATTGGGGAAAATAAAGGCATTCAAACTTGAAAATCAAAATTGCTATTAATACAATCATGAAGCTTATACAAATAATAAATATAACAGTCTTCAAATCAGCTCTGAACACATGTAACATGACCCCAACACGGTCGCTGACATGACATCAACACAAGTGCCTCATTTTCCTACAACTCTTGTGACCATAGCAGGTCGAATAAGTAGAACTATAAGGTGGTTTAGCTAACCACAACTATCTAACTACATGTATAAACTGAGATTTTATCTTTTAAGTTATACCTCTAAATCAACAAATATCTATTATTGATCTAAAATGACTTTACGTGTCCTGCTGAGTCAGTTATAGTGGTTTCCTTGTGGAGTCTGGTCAAGCAATGAGAATTACCTCAAATGTGGGGCTTGAGGCTATCTATGTAGAGTATAACTGGGTAGTCTTACGGTGTATTCAGAATGCAGACGATTGGGGATTCCATCTAACAAGTCATAACTATACTACTTTAGTGCTCCCATTTGTTTTGTATGAATCCTAAGATGCAGGAAAGACCCCTGCAGGGGGTGTTTCCTGTTTGAAACGCTTATTAGGAGAAATGCCCCCAAAAAGCCGGGTAATCTGGACACCTGCCAGAAGCAGTAGGTACCCATATTTTCTGGCCTCTTTTTGAAGGCAAAACTGTAGTTAACAGCAGTTTTTGAGCTGTTTCTGGCAGTTACCCAGATTTTCCAGGTCTTTTTAAAGGAAAAATTATAGTTACCACAGTGAAACCCATTTGTAAAAGTCATTGAGAAGGTGATGTTTTTGGTCACAGTGCAGCCATTTCAGAGAAATTTCCCAGTTCTGTCATCTGCAGATTTGACTGTCACATGCGCAGGAGGGCTTAAAACACCCAAAAAAACAGACCGGAGTCCTGCCAACAATAATATTACCTGAAACAGTTAGCGACCTAAGAAAAATTCAGATAAATACAAAACACTTACAACAAAAGCATGTCCTTATCTAATCCCAGTGATACAATCACATCATATTTTCAGGTCTTTTAATTGCGTGTTTCATAAAAATTATCTCGCAATGTTTCTTGATCCTATTAACATGGGCTGGTACTACTTTTCCTGTAACAAGCTTAGAAAAAACAGACCCATACAACCTGAGGATCCTAACACCTGAAAGTAAAAATGATACTTGCCTATAATGATCAAAGAATTTTGAGGATTCTAATACCCAAAAGTAAAAACTGCTGCTTACCTCATGCGACTACGTAGCATAATTGCTAAAGAGAAGTGGATTGTGAGGATTGGCTTGCAGCATCTGTGAGGATATTTTTCTTTTAAGCTTGGCTTTCTAATGCTGCATGTGTCTTAAATATTGAATGCACAAATGCTTGGTTGTGCATAATGACATATGTTATGCATAAGGTTTCAAGGAATTTCTGCCACCAATGGGTAGCATGTATCTGTGCACGATGAGTTACATTTTACTGGACACGAGTATGTTAATATCACAATGACCATCAACAATTGGTGCTTACATCAGGCCAAACAACTTCCATTAAGTGTGATGTTGTTGCATTGATCAAGTTATGCAAGGCTTGCAAACACTTTAAAGAACATTTCACCTGCAAGTATTTGTAACACTTTAATGAATTCTTTTTTGTTTTCAAGTGTTTTTAATTTTTGTTATGGCATGTTTTATGCAGCAGGCAATGGGTATGCCGGGACATCCCTTGACAGTCCCAGGGACGTTATGGCATCCTTGCTGCCATCCAACCTGTTGGTACCCAAATTTGTTCTCCTTTTCAGTCTGAGCAGCATCAAAGATATGGAATGAAGCTTGAAGACAAATGGATCATGGTGTGTGTCGTTTTGTAGCCGGGATATGATCTAACTGGCACTCAGATTTGTGGAGAGATGGATAGCACTCAGATTTGTTCTAACTATTTTAGGTTGTGCCTTTCAACCAAGGTAAGAGAACCTATTTTGTAACCCTCAAATGGTGAAGGAGATGAAGATATCCCTCAATTTGTGCAAATAGTATGAAAAGGGCCTTGGGAAAATATGATCAACACTCCAAATCTGACTTTCACAAGTTGTCACTTCCAGATTATGGAGATACTTTCAATGCAAGACATTTTGAAATCCTGATCTGTTATGCATACTTTAGCAAATGGATTTTGATCTTCTGTGGGTATACAGGTCAAAATAGGGGTAAAACAGGGTAGGATTAGTTGTTTTGAATGCCAGACTCTTCGAGGATTTCAGCAAAATATGGAGAAACTTAACAACAGAAAGTATCAAAATGGTTAATCATCCCTTCAACCAGGATATGTGCATCAAATGGAGGCCCAAATCTGCACTTTTCCACACAATCCTTGATCATCTATCACAAAAGCTTGAGTTAGAATGAACCAATGAAGCATTTAGCAATCACTATTTAATCATGACCTAAGGTGCACCCAAAGGTTTACAAACAATCTCTGAAGTCAAGGAAGGTAAAGTGATTTTAAATTTGTTTATCTCTTTATCAGATGAAAGCTCTTTTAAATGTGAGATTGCAAATGCCACTAAACTATCACAAGAAATGAGACCATGTATGATCAAGAGAGATTTTAAACACAAGACTGCAACAGGAAACAAGAAACACAAATTTGAAATGCATTATGAAATGTAAGCATTCACAGATTTTTCCCAAAGACAACACAAAATAACTCAAAAATGATCAGATTTATCAGCAGGGGAATGTTTTGAAAAACAATCTCAGAGCTTGTTAATGGCTATACATGTGCAACCAACTTAACATGATTTGAAATCTGATACAGAGAGAGTTACATGAGTTTCTCAAGTGGTCACTCAGAGAATGGGCTTCTTCCCAGATTTTCCCGTGAAATTTTTAGTTTTCCAGGCTTTTTAAAACTCTTCCAACCCTTTGCATGAAAAATTCATGCAATATATAGCTTTCAATCTCCTTTGAGCCTTCTTTCCCAAGAAAAGAATATGCCAAAGGATCAAATTTGTTACAAAAATTTCTCATGATTTGCAGACAGGGACGTTTAACAGAACACGTCCAAAAAGTTGCCAGTTGTCTCAAAAAGAGATGAATCATTGCAAAATTTGCATCATTATCCATTGTGGAGGCACATTTTTCATCTTCAAAGCATACAGACCCCTTCCTTTCATTATTTCATCCTTATCCCTCCAAAATTTGACTCTGCAACTTTTGGATATGATATTTCACGTTTTTGGATGGGTTAGGGAAAAAATTCATTTCAAAAACATCTCTAATCTTCAAATTGATCCTCAAAACCGATTGCATTGGTCCTTGCAGGCACAAACGACACGAATTTGTCAAAAATTCGATGAAAATTGATGCAAAAAACGCATCTCCAAACTTCTTGGAGCGTTCTAGGGAAAAAATGGCGGCAGAGCAAAAAGATGCACAACTACCGTTGATTTGACATTCAACTTTTAATCTACGCCTCCACGTGGAGAAAAACCATTGGAGACGGGCTTTGGAGGCACCTTTTTCCATTTTGCATTTTTAAAAGAAACAACCACGTGGTGAGATTTGATTCGGCACAGGCACGGGTTTCACATTTTAAATTTTGACCCTTTTATTCTGAGCGGCCATGTGGCACCATTCCATTGGATGCGGACCTAGGAGCTTCATTTTACCTTTTAAACTTTTCGGGAAAAATTGGAAAATTTTGATATTTTTCCCCGCACCTCCGCCTCATGAAAACGGCTTGACATGTGTCCCAAAGTGGGCCCCATTGGAATCACGGACCGATTCTACACATTTCCACCTTTTTGGAATTTTTTTTTCCAAATTATCCCCATGGACCCGCACCTCCGATTCTGTCCCTGACACATGGCGATTGCTGATTCGTTGCGGGCTTGTGCTCCTTTTAATTTCATACCTTTATGCCAAAAAATGGGAAAAATCTCAATTTTCCCCGAGGCCGAAGTTCCGCCTCTGACCCTGCCACGTGTCTCTCTGTGATTCGTTGCGGGCCCTAGGCATTTTCTTTGCACTTTAACTCTTTTTCCAAAATGCCTTAAGGCACAAAAAGACCCGTTGCTTCTCATCCAATCAAAAGAGGACATGTCATCATTTTCGGGCAAAATTTAGAAATTTTCTCCGCCGCTTGAATTCAAGCAAATTAGCACTTGGCGGGGCCACGGGGCAATTTGAAACTTTTAGCCAAAGTAGCTAAAAAAGAACAAGTTCTCAAAACGACCCGCCGCTCCTCCAATCAAAACACGCCACGTAAGCAACATTAGAACCAATCAGAGTAAAGTGGAGCCATGGGACCAAATTCGCCCTTTTGCCAAAAAAGCAAAAAGTGATAAGTTAAAACAATTTTCCGCCATCCCTTGGCCAATTAGAACAAGCCATGTTGCCGATGAATGCTGAAGAAGAAATTGACGGGCAAATGACACTTGTCTGACCGTCAAAACACAGAAAATGCCAGGGATGCCCTAGAATTTGATTTTTTCGCTAAGGACGACAAATTTCTCGAAATTGAACCAACTGAAACATGTTTTTAAAGCATTTTTGATCATGGAATTGGATTTTCAATGGCATACAAGTGCAAATCGATCAATTTTAAACTTCCATGATCGGGCAAAAAGGAAAAACAGCAGAGCCCGCAGATTTTGGAAAAATTAGGGCACAAAACAGGCACACATGCAGATTTCTTTCAAATTGGGGCAAAACAACAAGTTTGTGAGCATTTCAAGGCATTCAACTGGAGGGAAAAGTTGCAGACCACCAATTTGAGAGAAAAATGTTTCAGAGCACGCAGAATGAAGGAAAATTTAGGGTAAAACGGTGCAAGCTCAAAAATGGCACCAACACAACCAACAAAAGACTTGGGGATGTCCCGAAACATCTCTGAAATTTAGTGTGCATCTGGAATGGCTGGGAAATGGGGGACGCATCCTGTGTAACTATGGTTGAATGCTCGAGATTTTTCAAACCCTCCAAGAGGGAATTGCCATCCGTTTTGCCCTTGGATCCAATTCATAACTTAATGAATTTATGTTTAATTTATCGCTTTAGAATTAACTCCTAGTTCTTTAGATGATTTGGCCCTTTTTTTTTCCCATACAAATCAAGTTACATGAAATATGGCAATACCACATTTATATTATGCGAATCACTGTTCAGTACTTAATAACTATCAGGTTCATTCCATGAATTTTATACACTTATGGGCACAAAGACAAAGGAAGGGAATTTTGGTTATATTGTAGTTTTCTAACAGATCCTATGTTCACTTGTATGATGTACCTAGGCTGTTAACACCTTTCTTGTTTTACTTCCTTGATGGATTATTAAGATGTTTTGATAGTGAAATTATATGCATGATCATGCATATCATATATGTTGCGCTTGTTTGCACACCATGGCCTGAATAACATTCATTGAAGTTGTTGGAAGTTCATGTTTCTTGAGGGGCATTGGCACCATTTATATTATTGTTCTTGCTAGTGAGCTTTTTCTTCATGTTGTATTGCTTTGGATGTTTGGCTAGAGGCATTTATTCTTCTGTTCAATAATCCAAGATGAATTTCTGGGGCATCCACCCTTAAACACTTCCCAATAAATTGCATACTTGTCCTGGAGCCCTTAAGCTCTTCATGAATTAATTATTGGTCTTAGCTCTATAAGAAAACAGTATTGGATTTTTTGTGATGACCCTTCTGATGAGGACTTGAGTGTTTCCTCATGATTCTTATTTTCTAATACTTATAACTAGAGTCTCATCTATCTGCAACCATTGCGAGTTGGATTTCCCCCACTGATTTTAACTATTGGTTCTGCAGTCTGTAATTATAGAATATCCAAGAAATGTAGCATACCATTTTGGAAGCTGTCCCTGTTCCACTTATTTTTGGGTCCCTTCACGATTTTTTGATTTCCCAGATTTATAACAGCTTCGAGTAGATAAATTTTCTAAATCAAAAGAATCCAATAGTTTAACTCAGGAATTCATTAGAAAATGGCCTTCCTCAATGCTTGAATCATTCCAGTATGCTCAATTGTCACTTTTGCTTACAGTTCTATTTCTAATCTTGACGTTTCTGGCTTGTCGAAACACAATCTATTTGTGATTCAGCCAACATAGATCTTTTAGATAGCTTTACCATTAATCATTAATATTGTATGGTTGATTTGAATTGCTATGTATATGCAGCGGAGAAATGCAGGCAACTAGTTGGAGAAGATTTGTTATCGAAAAGTGGAAAGTTCATATGGATCAATTGCTTTGACATGAGTTCTGGAACATTGGCCTGTATGGCAAAGGAAGGAGGAAAATTTTATGTATACAATTTGAGAGCAGGTCATGTCGAAAGGGAAAGACAAAGAGCTATTGAGATTGCCTTGAGAGAGGCTATAACTGGGGTTTGAGTATTGAAGCAGCCTCAAAGCAGGCACAACAGGCAGGAGTAAAAGCAGCAAAGTTAGCAAGCAGGCAAACAAAGCGTATCACTGGGCCAATCATGGCTGCAGGATGGGACTTTTTGAAGCTTTGTACTATGAGGGCACGGTTACTGAAGGATTCATTAGAGGTATTGGAACTCTATTTGGAATTTATGCTGGAGGATATTATGGGGAGCAAAGGCTTGGCCGTGTAGGTTATCTGATTGGCAGTCATGTAGGAAATTGGTTCGGAGGAAGAATTGGGCTTATGGTTTATGATGTGATAAACGGAGTGCAATATTTGTTGTACACTACATCAAGTGTTGCTTCAGATGTAATCACTAGTGAGGGCATCTATGAGAGTTCTGAAATGTCATATCAGAGTCCAGAAACATCTGAAGAGATTCCCGAGACAACAAGAGATACATATGAGAGTGAAGGAAGGGGCATCTATGAGAGTTCTGAAATGTCACATCCGAGTCCAGAAACATCTGAAGAGATTCCAGAAACAATGAGAAATTCATATGAGAGTGAAAGGATAGGTGAAAATCTAGAAACTTACTATGAGGATGCTATTAAAGTGTGATTTCTTTCATCTCACAAACAATAGCTTGGGAAGATAATTGAGTAGAGGCTGTGAGTAACTTCAAAATCAAGGATACTGTGACCTATGGGAGCTTGGCACATGCAATTTTTGGTACGTTACAAAGTGAAGCAGTAACTGTACAGAAGTTCTACAATATGTTTTAATTGTATTTGTTTTAGTTCTTGGAAAGCATTTGACATCAATTTAAACTCAAAAAGACCATTTACCAGTTTCTAGTTGTAGAATTCCCCTAGTTACATGGTTAACAGTGCTGTATTTGTCAAGGGTTTGTGTAAGGAATCATGCAGAGGATATATGCCAACTGAATTGCGAACTGAAAATAATTTTGACATGAATTTTCAATGGATTAACAACTAAATTTTAGTAATCTACGAAGACCTGGTTGTTTATTCCTTTTAATCTGCAAGAAGATCCTCAATTTTTTCCTAAATAAAGGAAAAAAGGATTCTATTTATAGCAATTCCTACATAAGATTACATGCCATTTGCAACAATTCACCTATGTCAATAAAACAGTCAGCAAATGAATTTCCCATTTGCCCGGTATATACAGATGATATTGTTTCAAACTTAGACAAGTACCTTTTACTTCATCAGAAGTTGAAAAGAATTAGCCAGTGAGATGAAACATCAGTGCTAGAGTGTTGTAGTCATTGAATCAGCTTTAAATGGTCGAGTTTTTACTACCCATGTACACTGCCTCCACAATTCCTTGAGAAGCAGCCAGGATCTCAGTCATTTTTTTTTAATTTAAAAAGTGCTGAAATTGATTGCATATCAACAAATTAGCTCTGCAAGATCTTATAATGCTAACCTCTCTGTCAAATATGAGCTTTTCGCTCTCCGTTCTGGAGGAAGCCCCCACAGCTTCTTGTTTACTTGCAGCTGGTCATTTTTGAAAACAAATAATAAATACTAGCGACTAAAAAAGCTCTCGAGTACATGCTGGATTATTTGTATTTACCAAAATGCTTAAAGCCAGTACTTATTTGGGAAGCTTGAGCCTTGTTGTAATAAGAATGCTTTTATATTAGTCAGGCCGTATGTTAATGTTTCCAATTCATGTTTAGTCACATTTTGTCATTAAGTGCTGAGATGCAGAAATCGATGTACAAGTAGTAAAAGTAATTTCCGGATCATTTGTAGAACACCAAGTGTTTCTAAGTGTTTTGGCATAGAAGGTTTGTTTTCTCATTTGAAATTGTAATTTCTTTAGTAGTTAATTTCAATTATGTATACAGATGCTGGGTCCCCGTACAGTTGGGACATGGTATTCAGCTCACAAAAGATCTCTGTTTTTCATTCATGTCAATGTAGCTTAAGACATGCTTGGCACCTTGGTAACATTGTAACGAATTCTTCAAGATATGACCTTACTATGTCTTGGAAAATCAGTTTTGTTTATTCATTGCTATGGATCATGTTAATCTGAAACAATGGCTGTTATGTATATCTGAGTAAATAAATGTTATTTGTGGAATATGTATGTTTATAACTCCAACACAGAACTAGTATTTTGGAATCAAACCATCGAGGTTAATTCATTCTGATAGAAAGTGTCCATACGAGGTAACAAGTCATCTTATTGTCAGTTGGATAAGTTCCGGTATCATATCCTAGTTATCTTATTAGCTAACTTGGCTACACATCTTGATTGAAGTAAATGTGTGTATTGAAATTTATCTCCCTTATCTCAGTTATCATATTTGCAATGTTAGTGTATAATGATAATCTAGGGTGCTAGACACACATGGTTGTTCTAGCTAACTTCAATGAATCCATAATAGTGGACAAACAATTTAAAAAACTTTTCCTGTTTGACCATGTGCCATTTGCCACATTAAATGTATGAGTTAGCAAGACCTATTTCCTTTCATTGTAAGATTGTACCGAGCTCATTTTTAAGTTTGTTTAAGAGCACAGAACTGGCACCTTAAAGAAGTATGAATTGAACATTTTTATGTAGCATCTTAAAGCTCAAATATATTTTTAGAATTTTCAACCAAATTATTTTAGACTCCTTGAGCAGTCGTTGTTAGGGGTCCCGAGGAAGGGATGCCTTGGCCCACGCAGCCCACAAATCCAGAGTTAGATCTCATCGAAGCAAGACCTTAAGCACAACTTTAACAAGAAACAGTGAAAGCTATTTCCAGTAATCTAAGGACAGATTATAGGCTTTGGGCACAATGGCCCCACTCTCGACAACGAGTCTTATGACAAGATTCAACGAGAATTCCCGAAGAATTCTAATCCTATGACCTATCGTATCCTAATCTTGTAGACTTTGCTAAGCTTCAGTAGAACCTAATTTGGCTCAATTTGGCAACTTCACAATAAATGCCTTGATCAATTGGTAACATTGCCTTTGGATAGATGGATAGATGCCCCATACATTCACAACTCCCTCCTATATATAGGCTCTGTAGTGACTCAAGCGGGAGAATACAAATACCTTTGCATGTACAAATACCTTTAATCGAGATGCTTAGATTGCCATTGATCTCCTTAATTGTGTTACATGAGTCTCCTCATGAAATCTCCTCTATTGCATTAGGCTTAACCAAGTTGTTCGTTTTGTCCTTGGGCGAGAAAAATGAATCAAGGCCCATGTGTGCCTCCCCCTAATTGTATCAATGTCGACAAGAGATTATGTTCGATGCAGATCCAATCATGTCAACATGAGGGAATTATCCCGCAAGATATGCAAGACTTTGTGGTATTGTCAAGTGTATCGTGGGATCAACAAAGACTTGGCAACATCCATAATGCATTGCAACATCAACAAGGTTTGGGTGACAATGCACAAAACTTTGTGAATTCCACACACAAGAATGGGCAAGCACAAGGTGTGCATGGTTGCACAACAACAAGGAAAGGCATTTGCGGCTTGCACGACAAAGTGAGATTAATGCGGCATGACAAGCCTTCATGACTTAGATAGACCTTTGCAACATGCACGAAAAACAGATAAGGCTTTAGGTTCTGTGTGGCATGCCATTGTGCAAGTCTTCATTCAACAAACCCTCAAGTACTTTGGTTGACACAAGATTATACTTGAACTCGAATGTACATGTATCATACACCTCAAATAAGAAAAACCTTAGCCCCCTCAAGCATGTTTATGAAGGTCTCAATGGAATGACCAAGTCTAGCAATCTCTGCTTCACTAAGTCACGACACATCGTCGACTTCTCTACCTCTATATTTCACTCTATACTATTTATGCTCGTTTTTGTGTGTTGTCTTTTCTACATGTTTGTCCATAATGTGTTCAATTTCTTCTCTTCTCTGTTCTCGGTAGGTGTTTCTAATTTACTTCTTTTTGGTCTGTCAAACCACTAGTCCGCCCCTCAACATTTGGTATTGATTTGCTACATTGAAGATAGGTAAATGTCTATCTCTTCTAATAGTTCTATCTCATATGCGTTCTTCGCAAACTTCTTTAGGACTTGGCATGGTCCAATCTTCTTCCACCGAGTTCGTCATATGTTCCTCTTAGGAACCCTCTCTTTGCGTAGGTGTGTGAGATTCATATCTCCAACCTCAAACTCCAATTCTCTTTTCCTCAAGTTTGTGCGCCCTTTATACGACACATTACTTTGTTTTAACTGTTTGCACACTAGCTCGTGCACTTCATATATGGCATAAGGTTCTCTACTATTGCACTTCATCCTTCTCGCTTGTAGTAACTCTCACAACTTCACAATTCCTTAGGGATCCACTCCATAAACTATATGGAAAGGTGACTCCCAAAGTGCTTTTATTCATAAAATTACTAAAAGCAAAGCCTCGCCTATGTAAGAACAAAATTCCATGATCTTGCCTTCTCTCCTTTCAAGCATAACAACGAATAACAAAGGCTCACACTAACAACTTTTGTTTGGCCACCCGTTTAAGGGTGATGCAAAACTAAACTACATCCTTTTGTTCACTTTCTTCCACAATGTACGCAAAAATGACCTACAAACTTAGTATACATGTTAGATACAATACGCACGACAATCCACATGGTGTCACGACTTCCTTGAAAAACAAGTTAGCTATATGCATTGTGTCATTGGTCTTCTTACAAGCAATAAAATGAGCCATTTTTGAGAATCTATCAACAACAAAGATAGAATCATAATGTATGTGTTTTGGGAAAATCCAAAACATAATCCACACTTACATGATCCCACAATTTCTTAGGTAATCTTGGCCGTGGTTGATACAACCTTGTGTTCTAACTTTTCCTTTTTGCACATTGGCATACTTTGCATTTTTGCACACATTTGTAGCCATCCACGACTAGAAGTATCTCATCACATATCTACATTAAGGTCTTATCTATTCCAAAGTGCCGGCTAATCCTTCACAATGTTTCTCTTGGATCAAATTCTTCTTCATTGTTTCTCATGGCACTCACAATTGTGTGCCTTTGAAAAACAATACTCTTTGCAAGTAGTCTAACCAAGGTGTGTGATCAACGCTTACCAATTTCGTACATCTTCTCCATGCTTCTTCATCTTTTGTGTAGAGTTCATTACCTTGAACTTGATTACTTACACTTGCATCTCACTAAGATGTATTTTCCACTCAATGCATCTCGCAACTTTGTTTGACTTCCCACTTATATGCTTCAAGACAAATGAGTAACTCTGCAAGAATTTGACCCATTTTGTGTGTTTGATTTAGCTTTCCTTGCTATTAATGAATTCAATGATTGGTGGGCTGTCTAGGACACACTCTTTGGGCAACAAGTAGTGCCTCCACTTCTTTAGAGCTTACACTATGGCGTAAAACTCTTGGTCATAAATTGAATATTTTCTCCTTGCGTCATTCAATTTCTCACTAAAATATGCGATGGATCTTCCCTCTTGACTCATCACAACTCCAATGGTTACTCCGCTTGCATCACAATCAACCTAAAATACCTTATTTAAACTAGGCAATGCCAACACTGCCTGCAATTCTGTGGCCTTCACTTTTTGAAAGCCATATTTTACGTCTACAGTTTACACAAACTCCTCCTTATCTACTTGCATCACTTACGTGATTGGTGTGCAAATCTCATTGAATCCTTTGATGAATTTTCAACGTAAGCTCACTAATCCATGGAAGCTTTGGGCCTTCCTAACAGTCTTAGGTGATGACCATTCAACTATAGCCCACACCTTCTCATGATCCATCTTTAATCCCTCTTGAGATATTACAAACCTCAAGAACACCCATTTTCTATGCATGAAACTACATTTCTTCAAGTTCACAAGCAATGTTTCCTTATGCACATGCTCTAACATCTTTCACAAATGGACTGGTGTATTTCTTGCATATTGCTAAAAATCGAATGTCATCCAGATACAATATCAAACTTACCTAAGAAAGACTTCAACACCTCGCTCATCAATCATATGAATGTGCTCGACGTCTTTGGGTTATAGCCCAAATGACATGACCAAACACTCATATGATCCATCATGCATTTTAAATGAAGTCTTCCACCGATCTCCGTCTCTTATCTTGATGTGGTGGTATCTACTCTTTAGATCAATCTTCGGAAGTGCTTTTGAAACAAACACTATTAGGGTGCTCTATGGAGAGTTTCTTTAGTCCACACAATCCTTAGAATCTTGCGAGGAAAACACATAAAGAAATATGCAATAACATAGATATGAATTCAACAATAGAAAACACACCAATAAGCTTTATCTAATACTCGGAGGGATAACACACACACATAAACCGATTGCCAAAAACAAAGTCTCTGTAGATCATACTCAACCTACTTACACCTTCATTACTTTGCTATGTCCTTCAAGCTCAGACCCCATATCGAGTTTGCTAAAGCTTAGCTAAAATTGAACTTTCGAATTGAACTCCCTAAGGCAATTGGGCTTTGTTTATATATGCATACAATCCACCCAATACGACGTTAAACTTGACAAAACTCCTAAAAGTAAGAAACAATATGAAGATAATACACAAAGGACACATCACAAGATGTATTCGGCCTTCCCAAAACGTTTTGGCTTCAACCAACGTTCTTCAATGTTTTGTGACTTTCATACAACTTTGTAGTATCCTCGCAACTTTAGAGTACTTTGTGTGTGCAAAAATGGATGCAATACCAAAAAGCTCTCAACTCTAACTCAAAAGCAAACACTTAGATTGAGCTAGAAAGGAAGGAAGATATACCCGCAACTTACCAATAAGTATATGGCTCTAATTGATCATTAGATGACATGATGCAAGCAATAGTTTGATAGTTAGCTGACTTGGGAAGATTATTAATGTTATATAATTAAAATATTCAATGATGTGGATTTAATCGATCATTAGATGACATGATGCAAGCAATAGTTTGATAGTTAACTCGACTTGGGAAGATGATTAATGTTATATAGTTAAAATATTCAATGATGTGATGATTAATAGGATGATTAGGAGGTGATGGGGATATGATGTTGTAATAGGATACGCCATGATTATGTTAGCAGAGATAATGTGTTGAAGGATAATGGTTTTATAGGGATATGATCGATGAAAGTTGGTTATTAGATTGTTGATAAATTGGTTAGTTGATAATTGATGATGGGAGAGGATGAGTATGATGGTGTGAGGTTTTGTTGCCATGTTGCATGATTGTCCACTATTTCATCATTAGCAACCTTATTGCTGTGGCATAGAGTAGGATGCACCATGATATTGAAAAATCATGATGACAAGATCACCATATACTCTTGTCCTCATATCATCGGTCAGATTCAAAATAAGGAAAAATGTAAAGCGTCCTTGTATCATCAGATGAATACAAATGTAAGAAAAAGATCAATAGAAAAGGAAACAAAAAACACACATACAAAAGCAAATGAAATGTTGTGGATTTATTTGATATATTTTTATTTTTAAGATGTTTTGATTTTTGTGGATTTTTGGATTTCAATATATATTTTTGTTTTGTTTGGATGTTAGGGACGAAAAATGATAGTGGATGAAAGGGGTATAAATAGGATTCATGATGGGATGGCTAAAAATATTTAGGATATGGGTGGAAAGGATATGATAAGATGGCTAAAAAGAGTCAAGATAAGATGGTTGGGGGATGCAAGATAAGATATGATAGGATGCATTTTTGTTGGAAGTGACAATGGATTGAGAGGGAGGGTGAATCAGTCCCCAATAAAACCTTTCACTTTTTATACTTCAAACATCAAACACATATCCTCATGAAACACATACATTAATGCTTGATCACAATCAAATATAATTCACCATGAAATATACTTCACCAAAGCAAGGATTCATGCATACATATCAATAAGAACACAAGATATACTCAAAACCTTTCTTTATTGATATTCAAATCAGATCACAACAAATGATGCCTTCAAAGCAATACAACAACAAGATACAATCAAGTGATATCAATGCAATCAACTATGCCTCTTGAATACACAAGAGTATATTCCTCTTTTGCATAAGACTTCAGCTCATAATGAGACCTGCAAATACTTTAGAGACATGGAAATGACATCAACATGCTTTGAATATAACTATCAACACAAGACACCAACTCTTCCCTCCTCCATCAACTCACCATCAAGGAAACTTCACCATCCTTTGCTTCGCTCAAATCCACTTCATGAAAACGCCACCAACTACTAATGTAGAATGTAAATTCTAGGGGTTTTGAGCTAGGCCCAAGGGGGATTGCTTTGCAACAAGAGCTCTTCAAAAGAAGATAAAAGGTTTTCCCAAAAGATTCACTACATTGTACCCAAAACATCACTTTTATAGCCTCTCCTTCATTAAAATTCAAAAGAGGTTAGTTTCCCTCCTTTAGCTCGACCACACCAACCTAAAAAAATCCCATAATAATCACTAGAACATTCAAAATTGACCCATATAGGTCGGCCATGCCAAAAACCTTCATCCATGCACCAAAATCCCTCAAAACCCCACCAATGGAATGAGAAAAATCCGGTCATGCCAAAAACATTTATATTCAAGCTCTAAAAATCACCACACATGTCATTTAAACATCATCCATGGTCACAATTTACTTGAACCAATCAGATTATTTCATTTAATGGGCCTAATGGCTCATTTCCTTCACAAAACAACTGTTTCCAACAACCTGAATCGACTTTGGGCCTCAAGATCTATCAAGATGAACTCAAATATGGAATGCGACCGCTTAATGGAAATACCAAAACCTTTAGAACACTTTTAAACAAGTTAGAGATCATGAAACAATCACATGTTCAAACCACAAAACTTTTGCCTTCACCAAAACAAGTTGCCTAAAAAGTAGTTTTACAAATACAACTAGTTAACACCCTTTTGACACTTTAAAGACCTGTAAATGGATTCAATGGATTTCTAATTCATCCCTCTTCACTTTCTAGGGTGGTAAGAAACATCAACTCAATTATATCATGCTCCAAACAACTCATTCTTTCAAGAAAAGCGGTTGTGTGTCCGAAAAACAAGAAATCTTATTGCTCACAAATTGACATGGAAACCACATCAAAGTAGATCATCATGAAACCAAACTTATACCATTGGAAATATCTCTCAATCCTATTTCCATAACATATTTTAACTCCTTCAAACTCCAAGTGGAAGGCCTTCAACCAAGCTGATCTCTACAAATTACCGAAAGCGCCCTAAAGCGCCCTTTGACCGGTGAACATAAATGACGCATACAAGACAATTTAACTGCATTACCATGACCTAAAAACATCATGGAAAATAAGAAAAATCACATAAATTACATAATGATCAATTAGTTTTAAACTCCTTTGGAAAACCTTGTGTCAAACAAATTTTATTTAGAAATCGACCTATTTGAGTGGGGTCCACTCATCAGCATAATCTCTACCATACATTTCTAGAAACATGGAGGAGTACTATATGTGATCCAATAATCATCCAAGCACTAAGCAAACAATTCACGGCCACTTAGAAGCATTTTCTCTCCTACGCTTTTAAGCTAGGGTTTTAACACGATAAAAACTATTTACCTTCTTAACATTTGTTTATTAAAATGTGATGATGAAATGACCTCATTATTTTTGTGAAACCTCATAGAATCAATGTGGAAACATCCCTAAAATCCACAAGGTCCCATGCTAAAAAGCACACAATTCAGGTGAGCATCAAAAGACCCAATTCGAGTTGGAAATGACCTTGTTCTTGACCTGTTTCACCAAATTGACATAACATGCAAAATAATCATCATGGAAACCTATAATTTTTGCCATATAACGATGACACATCCTACATAACATCTCCAATCATCACCATGCTATAAACAACACTCCATCTCTCCAACCGTTGAGATTTTCATAGCTAGCCCTTAGGGTTTTCACTGTAAAGGCTAGGGTCAATTGAAACAACCTCATAACTCATCATATAAAATCTCTAAAAGGCTATAACATTCATGTTAAATCTTGATTTAACTTCCTACATGTATGCATCCATGAGCTCATATAGCTCCACAACTCAATCTCATTCCTTAACAACCATACCTGGTCCAAATGAGCACTTGAAACATGGTCACCAACCTGTATCTTCATCCTGAAACTCATGTGAGTGCCCAAGAACTTCTAAATAATTCTCTCCATCATTCCAAAATTATTCTCAAGTCACCAAGAAGCTCATACCACCATGCACTATCACATAGGCTAGCTAGGTCACTGAATAGGCTTGCTAGAACAAAACAATTCCTTGAATCAACATTGTAACCGAGAACATACCCGAATCTCCATGTCATTATCACTATGAGAATCATCTGACTCCACTCTATCATCAACTTTGACATTAATGAGGTTTTTCATCAATGACAACACCTATACAACAACATGCCAACAATCCCCCTTTGTCATTGAAACTCCCACCTAATTGTTGGGGCATTTTCACATCTTTAATTTCTTGCGCATATGCATGACATTTTTCCCTTATACATCCCACTTATCGTTGGGGAATCCATGCTTCTTTGTCTTCCTATACATAGTTTCATAAAACTTTCAAAATAAAAACATTCAAATATGTTTCTAAAAATCAAAAACAATAAAAATCATCCTACAAAACATCACTCTTTGGTTCTCGCTTGATCTTGTGCACGACTCGTGGACCATCTTGATTCACCTCCATCAACAAAACTGGTTTGCTTACTATGTTTGTACTTTGGGCATAATGAGTTGCTTGGTACTATTTCATAGTGCACGATTAATTTTCATAGGACCCAAGTGTCCTCCGTTATTCCCCTTACATGTATCCTTGCTTGGGGCACCATCTTTTAACCCTTGTCATTAATTCACACAGGTCGGAATCAAAGCTTGATAACAAAAACATTGTATTATGTTTCTCTATTAGGTTAGCTTGTTTACTTTCTTGTATTGCATTGCATTATGTATGTTGCAAGGAGTTAGGCATCTTTTAATTTCTCGTATTGCATTGCATTTTATGTTAGGAAATAAGAGATAAAATATGCGGAATAATCCCTTACAAAATCACAACAGTAGAAACTAATATGCAAAAAATATTATAGATCTCAAATAAAAGTGTAGAATAAATAACACAACACAGAGAGACAAGATTTAACATGGTTCACCCAATTTGGGCTACGTCCACCAAGAATCACTTGCTCAGATTTTATTACAAGCCTCCACTCTCTCAATACAATACCCAGATCCGTTTGGAGCTATGCTCAACAAACTCTACATAATTCACACCCGAATTCAAAACACATCTGCAATACATTTGCTTACCTTTGTATCATATGCATAAGACCATATAAATAGACAATTGCTTAAGCAATTTGATACAAAACTGTGGGTATCAAAACCATGAGCAAAAATTGTAGGTATCAAAACCATGGGCAAAAAATCGTGGGTATCAAAACAATGGGTACCGAAAAACCATGGGCCCAAAAACAACCCATAACGATTACCCATTACCCATGGGTTAATAAACCACCCATGAAAATTTGCTTCGGGGCTTCGCCCCCCACTCCCCTAACCCACTCACCAGCGAGCGGGACCACCGTAAAAATACCCGAGTGTAACACATAGAAGGTGTACCACACTCTAACATGAAAATAGGCTCCACAAACATAACAATCTCCCACTTGGAGACTGATTTCCACTGAGCAAGCTTCTCAACCCTTCACTGTCATCCGCGAAGGCCAACCAAAGTTGAACATAGCTTTAGTTTATCCTTGTGACCACCTTGGTCATCATGTCCGTAGGATTCTTTGGTATGAATCTTCTCCAACTTCAACTTATCTTCCTCCAAAGCTATCCTGATGAAGTGATATCTCAACTGTATATGCTTTGTCCTAGAGTGGAAAGAAGAGTTCTTAGCTAGGTGTATAACACTCGACTATCACTATGCAGCCTTACATTCCTCCCGCTTATGCCCCAAATCCTCAAGCAATTGTTGTAGCCAAATCATCTCTTTGCTTGCCTTTATGACAACAACATACTCACTTCTCCATGGTCGACAAAGCCACCACTTCGTAGTCGTGAAATCTAACTCACTCGCTGTCCCACCTACAGTGTAAATATAACTGTCGTGCTCCTCCTACTATCTACATCTCCAGCCATGTCTGAATCTACATAACCACGTAAAGTGGTGTCTGATCCATTGTAGCACACAACTGTCCCCATGGTCCCTCTCAAATATCGAAGGATCCACTTTAATGCTTGCCAATGCTCTTTACCTGGATCACTCATAAATCTACTCACAGCTCCCACTGTATGGGCAATACCAGGCCTAGAGCACACCATAACATATATCAAACTCGCCAACCGCTGATGGGTAAGGTACCTTGGACATCTAGTTTCTTTCCTGCTCTATCTTGGGACACTGCTCCTTTGATAACTTAAAATGGCCTGCCAAAGGAGTCCCAACCGGTTTAGCATCCTACATGTTAAACCTATCCAATACCTTCTTAATGTACTCTTCCTGAGATAAAGTCAACTTCCGTTCCTTCCTATCCTGAGTTATCCTCATACCAAGGATTTGTCTAGTTGCCCCAAATCCTTCATATCAAAGGATTCACTTAGCTGTTTCTTGAGTACTTTTATTTCCTACATGTTTTTACTTGCAACCAACATGTCATCAACATACAAACACAGGATAATATAACTTCCATCCTCAAATTTCTTTGTATACACGCAATGGTCAGAATGACATCTAATATAACCTTGCTCCATCATGAAGCTATCAAAATTCTTATACCATTGACGTGGAGCTTTTTTCAAGCCATACAAGCTCTTCTTCAGTTTACACACCATCTCCTCTTTACCTTTGACCTCATAGCCTCTCGGTTCTTTGCATATATAGTTCCTCCTTCAAATCACCATGGAGAAATGCGGTCTTTACATCTAAGCTGTTCTACGTGTAAGTCTTCACGCTGCCACTATTTCGAGAATGGTTCTAATAGAAGTCATTTTTACTACATGGGAGAAAAGATCTCTCAAAATCTATACCTTGTTTCTATGCAAACCCCTTTACCACCAACCGGGCCTTATATCTTTTCTTTCCTCCTTCTTCGTCTTTAATTTCAGTACACCCACTTATTCTGCAATGCTCTTTTACCTTCCGGTAGTTTCACCAAATCCCAAGTTTGGTTCTCCATGAGAGACTTATGCTCCTCATCCATGGCTTGCTCCCACTTCTTACCGGCATCTACCGCATTGCTTCATCAAAGCTCTCTGTCTCTCCACTATCAATGAGTAATAAATAATAAAGAGAAGGAGAAAACGTTCGTGTTCTTTTCTTACCCTAGAAGACCTACTCACCTTTGTAGGAGTTTGGGGTTCTTGTTGAGTCGGTTCCGAATTGATTCATGGGTCACTTGTCCCATCCGGAAGATCCTCTACCACCGCATATTATTTCTTGGATTCTTCCCTATTTTTCTAATCGTTGCTTATACATGGCTTTCTCATTAAAGACCACATCCCTAGACCGAATGATTTTCTTGTCCTTAATACTCCAACATTTAAATCCAAAGTCATCACCACTATAACCAATGAAAGTACATTTTTCGATTTAGCCTCTAGCTTGGTCATATCATCCTTGTCTATATGAACAAATACCTCACATCCAAAGACTCTAATAAATGAATAATCAACTTTCTTACCATACCAAGCCTCCTCGGTATGCCTCCATCCAAGGCACTTGAGGGTCCTCTATTTATCAAGTACATAGCTTTGCTCACCACTTCCCAAAAAGAAAGAGGCGGTCCTGCATGTAACCTCATGCTCCTAGCACATTCCATTATTGTTTTGTTCATCCTTTATGGTACCCCATTTTGTCAGAGAGTTCCTAGAACCGATCTTTTTTGCTGCATGGATTCCATTCTTGAACAATAATCATCAAATTCATTATCGCAATACTCCCCTCATTATCGACTCGAGAAATTTTAGCTTAAGCCTGTTTCATTCTCTACCAAGACTTTCCATTTAACAAAAGTGTCAAATACATCGATTTGTTTCTAATACAATAAACCCAAACTTTCCTTGTTGCATCATCAATAAAAGTAACATAATAACTTGAACCCCAATAGATGATACCCGAGTTGGCCCCACACATTAGAATGCATCAACTCTAACTTACTCTCTTTCTTTGTAGGTCCAACCTTGAGAAACCTTACTCGCTTCTATTTCCCATATATGCAGTCCTCACAGAACTCCAAACCTATTTTTGTATATCTAGGAAAATTCTTCTTTATGATGTCCATGCCCTTATGGCTCATATGACCGAGCCTATAGTGCCATAATGTTGTATCTCAGTATGCATCTCAAGCAACAAGATTACAATCATTAGTACTATCAGTGGATAAATACAAGGTTCCAACCTTCTTACCTCTTGCCACCACAAGAGCACCCTTGGTAACCTTCCAAGAGTCGGTTGTAAATATCACAGTACAACCATCACTTCCCAATTGCCCCGTTGATATCAAATTTCTCCTTAATATAGGCACATGTATGACATTCTTCAATAGCCATGTATTCCCATTCCGCATCTTAACCGGATAGAACCTTTTCCAACTATACTTTGCAAGGCTCATCATCACCAAGAAAAACATGCCTAAAATCCCTTGAACATAATCAACAAAATAATGCTCATGTGGAGTAGCATGAAAAGAAGCCCCCGAATCTAAAACCCAAGATTCATTAATATTATGCAAAGAAAGAATCAAAGCATCCCGACATACATTACCCGATGCCACATTTGCCTCCTTGTTTTCTTTCGTTGTTTCTTCTTGTCCCGAAGCTCCCAACCTTCTTTGCATGCATGCCCGAGACTTTCCACAGTTCCAACATACAATCTTGCTCTTGGATTTTGACCTTGCCCGATCTTTCGATTTTCCATGGTTTCTTTTATTCTTCTGTCTTCCTCTAGTTTCCATTGTCAAAGCATTCCCTGAAGTAGAAGATTCCTCAGAGATTTTTCTTTGCATTTCTTCGCTTAGAATCACCCCTACAACATCCTCAAACTTCAACTTCGAGTTAGCTAGAACCGAATTGCTTACCGCCATTACCAGGCTATTCCAACTTTCAGGTAAAGAGCACAAAATTAATAAAGCCCTAACTTCTTCATCAAATTCTATTGTAATCGAAGCTAGCATATTGACAATGATTGAAATCATTTAAATGATCTCGCTACTCTGAACTATTCTCATACATCTTCATATTAAACAACTTTTTCATTAAAAATATCATATTAGAGGCAGAGGGTTTTTCATACAACTTCCCTAATGCATCCATTAGTTCTTTTGTAGTCTTTTCATTTGAAACATTAAATAATACCGAAGATACAAGACACAATGGGATCATTCCAAGTGCCTTTTGATCCAACAAATCCCATTTTGCATCTGTCATACTCGAAGGTTTGTTCACCTTCTCGACAACGGAGTATAAAGATCCTTCTGATAAAGGTAATCTTCCATCTCGCATCTTCTAAAGACTCGAAATTCTCGCCCGTTGAATTTATCAACCCTAGATCTTCCATCATCTGCCATAACTCCCACTCAAGATAAAACTTTCCCTGCGATTCAACACTTCAACAAACCAAACCAGGATCTGATACCAATTGTTAGGAAATAAGAGATAAAATATGCGGAATAATCCCTTACAGAATCGCAACAGTAGAAACTAATATGCAGAAAATATTACAGATCTCAAATAAAAGTGCATAATAAATAACACAACACAGAGAGACAAGATTTAACGTGGTTCACCCAATTTGGGCTACGTCCACCAAGAATCACTTACTCAGATTTTATTACAAGCCTCCACTCTCTCAATACAATACCCATATCTGTTTAGAGCTATGCTCAACAAACTCTACAGAATTCACACCCGAATTCAAAACACATCTGCAATACATTTGCTTGTCTTTGTATCATATGCATAAGACCATATAAATAGACAATTGCTTAAGTATTTTGATACAAAACCGTGGGTATCAAAACTATGGGCAAAAACCGTGGGTATCAAAACCATGGGCAAAAAACCGTGGGTATCAAAACAATGGGTACCAAAACGATGGGCCCAAAAACAACCCATAATGGTTACCCATTACCCATGGGTTAATAAACCACCCATGAAAATTTACTTTGGGGGCTTCGCCCCAACCCCCTTGACCCACTCACTGGTGAGCGGACCGCCATAAAAATACCCGAGTGTAACACATAGAAGGTGTACCACACTCTAACATGAAAATAGGCTCCACAAACATAACATTTTATATGTTGCATTGAGTTGGTATTTTTCAGCAATGGACAATTGTTCGAAGTATGGATTTTCATGTCATTCTACTTTTTTTGTATGCTTATATTTTTAATAAGGATCGATGACGTAGATCTTTGGCAATATGATGACACTAAAGTTGTTTTAGTACACTGGATGAAAGCTAGCTCTTTTCTTCCCGTCTTCATTCCTCTTCTACATCATTCTCCTATCAACACTATTCTTTTGATTCACTTGGGGCATCCTGCCCCTACCAATTCTTCTATTCATTTCTCTCACCTTTTTCGATCGTCAATCGCCTTCTTTCCTCACCCCATCGACACTCGAGGGGGCATCTCTCATTTCTACTAATTTTTCTTTTACTCCATCAAAAATTTTATCTCGTTTACTATTTTCGAAGTGGCATCACATATGCCAAAACAAAGAGGAAAAAATGTAGACACTTGTAATTTAGCTCGAGCAATTTAAATACTTAAATTGCGCTAATTATCCACTTTTCGCAAATTGACGACATATCATCAATAATGCTCACTTTCTCTTCTATCACCATTAATTAGCTACATTATGCTAGTTAATTAACCCTTCTATCCAAAAAATAAACCAATTAACGACCTTCTATTAATTAATCCCCCTTTCTATCTAGACTAATTAATTATTATTAATTAATTAGCTTTCTCTTCCACTAAATCAATAAATCATCATTTACTTGATTAAATTCCTCCCATAGTCTAAATCATGCTAATTATTCCTCTAAAAAGATTCTATAAGCTTGCACACCTATTAATTAATCACCTTGGTTAATTAATAAACCCCCTCAATCCCCATGAGTCACTAGAGACTCTCCTAAGGTTGAATCAACCCTTTCTAAACTTCCCTTATCCACAACTAACCCAACCTCTCTATTATCCCACTTGTAAAGGGATGTAGAAATTATTTTATCCATTGGGCTATATAAAGAGCCCTCCTACCTTTCTTCTTACACCTAAATGAGCATAGAGCCTAAGCTATAGCCATTTTCATCATCTTAGAGTATTCTTTCATTGGAAGAACTAGCCATCTTCATCTCTTGCATTCATCCATCCAAATTTTGAAGTCATGGACATATGTTAAATGGTCTTGTAGCTATGGATTTACAAGACTCCATTTTTGAAATCCTTGGGATTCAAACATACAATCAAACATGTGATTGCTAAGGATCTAAATAGGTTCATTTCATTTGATTATCATTCATTAGAGATAGAGATTAATAGATTAACATGTTAGTTTGGATATTTGTTCATGTTCTAATGCAAGGATGTTGGTAGATTAGTCTTGTTTAAGATCTAAGCATGATGGTGCATTGATTTTGATTTAGCTCTATTTTAGGACTACTACGTGTTATTTCTAATTCTTTTTACATTGCTAACAAATTCATGTACACAATGAGGACTTGAATCATCTTGGGTTGGATTTTGAGGATCTCTACCCTCCACCACATGTTCCTCACCTTTATTATGGGTTTTTTCACATCACTTACTTGCCTATGGCCTACATGTCTTTTATATCACAAAATTTCTTACACGTGATCCTTTTTCCTCTCCACTTACTCTAGGACAATCATGGCTTGATTACATTGAGGGTACTTTATACCCTCATCACACGGATAACTCATTTCCTATGAATTTTGGTTGCGTTTTCATTTTCAATAGATCCTTTATTGAATATACGAAGAGTCTCACTCATGCTTTATGCACTTGGATGTCCATCGCCACCCTTCACTGATGAGGAGTATGCCATGGCTATGTATAACTTATTCCTTAATGGCTCATTACATGATCAACCATAAGCTATTGCTTACCAATTCTCTAATGCTTATCCATTTGACTTTGATCCTAATACTAATGACCTTCTAGATGACATTACATGATTGTCTTCTTCATCATATGCACACTTGGGGGGCACGACATCTATAGCCCCCTTAAAAACACGTGACATATCATTCACTCATCAATTTCTCCACACACTTACATGTACATCTTAGCATATGCATGTACATCATCAATGCCCGATGACACACTTTTGTGCTTCGGTTTACACTTGACTATTGAGGGAATTCTATACACACAAATCCCACACACTGCACTATAGACATTACACATCTTCATACATTCTATACTTTGTATCCTACATATTTTCCTATACATACATCATACATATTCTACTCATGCATCACATGCTAAACCATAGTCACTACATCTCATGCATTTTCCATTTTTGCATCCTACACCTGACATATTACATATTACATCTTACATATACTATGCATCTACACATATTAGGTCATCTACGCATCTTCCATTACATAACATACCCCTACTACGCACTCAATGCATTTTACACATTCTCTCTCTAAGCGGTGCACTCACTACCCAATGACACACTCTAGTCTCGCACTCCATATTAGACTGTTGAGGGTATACAAATCAAAAGGACCTCACAACACTCACATGCTCATCATTCAATCCAATATATCATGTGACATTCCTATTTTAGTGATATATGCCATAGGCTACATCATCACTTCCACTTACATAATTTAGTGGTATACGCTTTATGCTACATCACCACTTATTCTACTCATCTTGTAGTGATAAATGTCGTAGGATACATCATCACTTACTCTAGCATCATCATCACCTATTCTGATCATCATTTAGTGGTATACGCTTTAGGCTAAATCATCACTCCTTTGATCATCTTGTCATGATATATGCTTAGGCTATAGCATCACACACACTTCATCTCTATGTCACATGTCATCACTACACATTCACCACAACGCACTACACACAACACATAGTTTGACCATTTCCCAATGATGCACTCTCGTTTATGGTTCATTCTTGATTCTTGGGGGAATACTAAATGAGCCTCACTTTGCATACAATTCTATTCACTTGAGGGGCACATGACTCCTTTCATTTACTTTGCATTCCATTCCATCCATCCACAACATACTGTATTTTATGGTTGCATTTACTTTTTCTTGCACTTACTTTTACATGTACGCTTTATTACACATGTTAAATAGATATCTTATATGTCATTATCATTATCATACACACATGAGCGTTCACTCACTTTCTAGTTATGATCGCAGGCCATACAGGGTTACTACACACAACATGGATACTTGACTACTAGTCCCATAATGGCTCTTGATGGCATCCACATTCGTATCATATGCTATAGGTGTTATTGTTTCATTTTTATTCATAACACACTACTTCAATTTATATACTCTTTGACATACAATTTATATTTCTAACATGTTAATGGGTGCTTCATGTGCAACATTTATTTTTTTGGGATACTTAGTTCCATACTTGTTTTTATATTATTTCTTTATTACTTTTTCTTGTTTGCGGGCTTTTCCCTTTGTCTTGTGTGCAAACTTGTTTGTTTTCTAGAATCATTGTGGTATTGCGTGTCTTGTGACACCATGAGGGTGTCCCATGTTTGTGACCCACTTTGTGCAACCTACATTATCTTTTTAGGTGTTTACATTATCTTCTTATGTTCTAGCTTACACATTCTCTGTTTGGCTTACACTTGTTTTCTACATGCATGTTCGTACTAACACTTGTTTTCTAGCTACCTTGTTTGTTTTTTCCTTGGTTTCTACCAAGCACATCCCCTCCGTAGGGAAAAATTTCAGATATCGCGGTTGGTCTCTTTTGGGCCACATTCTCAATTTTCTCCTATCCACAATGTCGCATGTTCCCCAAAGAGGGGGCATCATTTGGGTTTACACACAATACCGATACAATTCAGTCTTCAACTTTTGTCCATGACACAGTGGGTTATACAATGAGTGGGTTCAGACTAGTCTATGAACTCCATACACAACAAATTTTATAGGACATGGTGTCCTTAGCACATTTGGGAGCAGTTAAAGGATAGAAAAATAAACTAGACCTTCCTATCTACACTGCTATGGCATCATATCACCTAAAAAACTAGACAATACAAAGATCTCTTTACTCTCGAGGAAGTAGTTATAGGTTGGAGGATAAATCAAAATTTCCTCTCTTCACTTCTTTGGCTAGTGGCATGAGATTGCCCAAAAATCTCGCATGACATCGACAAGATCCTTTTACACCCTTTTTCTCATCATGGATTAGGTGCACATGTTCTTTTTTCATTTTTGTACTTTCGTTAGATGATTTTTATATACATACATGCATTTTTACATAGTACAAATATATATTGTGTTCATGAATAAATTAGATATGTTATGGAAATGAAACTAAAACATATAACCTCAAAGCATGAACCTAATCTACACTAAACCATCATGATAAGAGCTAAACAAGACTAACATTTATCATTGTATGAACTAGATTAAATCTAAACTAACATGATAAAGCTACTCTCTACTCTTTAGATTACTAATTAAGAAATTGAACCTAAAAGATCAATTTAGCAATCAAAGGGGTGATTAGTTGTTTATGGTTCTCAAGCTTTCAAGAATGGAGTCTCACCATTAATGGCTTCAAGGCCAATGGTTCTCTCCATATTACTTAAACTTGGATTATGGATGCAAATGGAGGCTATTATCTCAAGATCAATGGAGGGGGTAAGATTAAGATCAAATGTCTAATTATCTTAAAGCTAATACAAATTGAATCCCAAAGCTAGGTGTTCTTAGTGTTAATAATATATCCTAAGTGTGAAGGTGTAAGGTTGAATGGGAAGGCTTATTAGAATTTAATTTATAGTTTTTGGTTTGGGAAGATTTGGAATTCTTGTGCATGTGGGACTAAAGCCTAAAAAGAACTTTATGATTAGGAGTTGATAAACATGCTTTAGACTAGTTAAGCTAGGATTAGGCTAGTTAAACTCGATTAGCAAGTGATTAGAGACTCATTGAGAGTTGGGAGGAGTTTGATTAACCATTTATGACTGATAGATAGCCTAGGAAGCTTGCAGAAGTGGTTCAAAGAGAACTAGGGAGGTTATGAATGGTCAAAAGGAGGAATGTTTAGCTAATAAGAGAGATATTAGCCCAATTAGTTGATTATAGGAGGAATACGACCGAAAGAGTGTTGTGAATGGGCATCCAAGAATGGAGCGAAGAATGGGGAATTAATGAAGTGTCGTTAATTAGTTGAATTGGAGGAAATGCTAAGTGTAAGAATATTTTAGGTGTCTATATTTTCCCCTCTTTGGGGTGGCGTAAGTGACATCACTTCAAAGAAAGTAGACAAGCATAAACAAGTAGAAAATTTTGAAGGGATAGAAGAAAAATGAGTAGAATAAAGGATGCCCCCTTGATTGTTGATGGGGTGATGGAAGAACTTGATTGACAATCGAAAAGATGAAAAAAGAGAACACAAGAAAGAATAGTGTGAAGAAGAAGAAAAGAAAGGGGATATAGAAGAAAAGGAGTATGAGGAAGGGGGAATGAGCTAACATCCATACAATGCCTTTTAAACAAATTTTATTTTTCATCATATTGCTAGTGATCTTCATCATCGGTCCTTATTAAAAATAATAAACAAAAGTGTAGTATGACATGAAAATCCATATACGAACAAATGTCCATTGCTAAAAACACCAACTCTATGCAACATACAAAATGCGGTCAATAGGAGAAAGTAAAAAAGCTAACCTAACGAGAGAAACATAATGTAATTTTTTTGTTATCAAGATTCAATTCCAACCTATTCAAATTAATGACAAGGATTAATGATGGTGACCTAAGCAAGGCTACATACGAGGGGAATAACGGAGGACACTTGGGTCCTATGAAAAAGCTTTGTGCATGACGAAAATAGTACCGGGTAATTGATAGTGCCCCGGGGTACATATGAAGTAAGCAACATATTTTTTTGATGGAGGTAGATCAAGATGATCCACGAGTCGCACACATGAATAGGTGAGAACCAAAGAGAGATGTTTTTTAGGATGATTTTCGATTTTTAGAAGTTTTCTGAAACATATTTGAATGTTTTTGTGATTTTGAAATTTTTACGAAACTATGTACATAAAGAAAAAGAAATGTGTATGCCCAGGTGATAGATGGGATGTGCAAGGGCAGAATACCACACGCATGCGTAAGAAAGTGAATATGTAAAAATGCCCCAACATTAGGTGGGAGTATTTGAAGGAAAACTCTTCACGCGCCGTGATGATGAGCGGGGATCAAGGCCAATATGAATAATTTCAACATGATGATGAATGCAAACCAATGACATCTTTGGGAAGGAGCAAGGATTCCCCAGCAGTAAAGCGGCTGAGAAATACATGATAGAAAGGAAGGAGAAGATTGTTTTTGTGAAAGGGGAAAAGGTGTCTGCAAACATGTCCAAAAATGAAATCTTATACACATATATGTTCTAAATGAAGTATAAGAACAATGAATGTTATGAATGTAGTTTAGAAGCCTCACGACAAAAAAGTGATTAGCCGAAGGCACAAATTATGAGGTTAAGATACGAACTAGGGTAAGAGTCTCAACAAGGTCCAAAAAAAGACACTTGGTAACATACTAATACTATTTTTCTCATAGAGATCTAATGTGTGCACGTGGAATTTATTACCTCTTGAATGGAAGATTTAATAGGAAACAAATGAGGACAAACTAGCCAATGTGTAGGAATGATTGATTTTGATAGGTGGTTTATGAATGGAGGGTGGAGGGAGAGTTGTACATTGCTCCACTGCCAACCAAGCATCCATAATCCCGACGAAGGTGTATTTGATTCTAATTGAAACATTGCTCTAATGTCAATCGGTGTCCATATCCCAGTAGAGATTATTGGAAATACCCGGGAGAGAGTTACATATAAATTTGCTTTTGCTTTGTAGCTTTTCAAATTTTGATTTTTGATTTATTTTGATTCTTTTACTTTCGAAAACTTATTTCATCCATCGGAGTTTTTTGACAAGGGGTTAAGAACCACATATGGCTTGATGGAAGGAGGTTATGATTGTGATGGTGACATTGACTAGTGTTAAAAATATGTCCAAAAGTTCTTCACAATAATTTTATTATATGGTGAATGTGATAGGATCTCTAAGAGGTCAACCATTCTTTAATTTACCAAGGTGATAAAAGACTAGGGTAAAACGGACACCATAGAGATAAATGTCACAAAATGCGTGTGAATAGGCTAACGAGAATATTACCGAAGGGATGAAAATGGCGGGAAGACTTGCGAGAAGAATAACAAGGAAGGGAAGAAAAAAACATTGATGTGTATGCAATACCTAATTGCAATGTTTGATCTTTGTACCTTTGATTTGTTTATCTTTTCTCAATTTTTGTATTTTTGAATTGTTTTTTATTCTTTTTGTGTTTTGAAAACTTATTTTAGCTCTCTCGTTTGACAAGGGGTTAAGAACCATAGATGGATCGATGGAAGGATATGGAAGTGATTGCAATGATGACATGTGCTAGTGTCAAGCAAATATGTACAAAATTTCTTCACAAGTTTATTAGATGTTGATTGTGATAGGATCTCTACGAGGTCGGTCGTTCTTTAATTTACCAAGGTCAAACATACACCATAGAGATAAATGTCACAAAATGCATGTGAATAGGCTAACCAAAATATCATCGAAGGGATGAAAATGGTAGGAAGACTTGCGAGAAGAATATTAAGGAAGGGAAGAAAGAAACATCCATGTGTACGTAATATTAGATTGCATTGTTTGATCTTTGTACTGTGATTGTTTGCTTTTGTTTATTTTTTATAATGTTTTAATGTTTTCTCATTTTTTTAATTTTTGAATTACTTTTGATTTTTAGGTTTTTGATATTTTTGGAAAGGTAGAACCAACAAAGTCACTATGTGTGGTAAGATCAACAACAATTTTTTTCAATTTCCTTGATAAGGGAAACTAGTTTCCTTTGTTTATCAAGTGTTACATTATCACCGATCTCAATGATCAGGTGAGATCATACTCAACAAAGAATTGTGGTTTATCCTAAAACAAGGATTTTGCATGTGGGAGCTTGAGTTCCCTATCCATAGGTTTATGCAATATGCGTAATACTTGATAGTTGTGTTGGTGTTCGTTCTTGAATCGTGTTTGATTTACAACATTGAGATTTTTTGAGTTACTGGGAGCTTTAGAGCTCTTCAGTGTTTTTATCGTAGCTTGATAAAGAAAGCTGTTTGGGTTTATTAGAAGATGATGCGTGACCTATCGATCTCAAGAAGGAGAAGAAAGTGAACATGGATGTTTAGAATGATATGATGGACGATATATGGTCCAAGGATTGAAGAGCATGAGCTACGGAAGGTGGGCCACTAATAGAAGATGGCGAGGGCTTCTAGAATATGGCCCTAAGATGGAAGAAATTGGGCTAGAGGACATGAACCAAGAATAGAAGATAGTGGTGTCCCATAGTGTAACATCCCCATTTTAAGACACTAGAAAAAGGAATTTTTTTTACATATAACGTTCTCTGTTCTGAATTATGTAATTCAAAACACACGACCAAGTTTTAATAATTGTTCTCTGTCCAATTAATGTAATTCGGATCACACAATTACTTTTAAAACCAATGTTCTCTGTTCACATATTTACAATATGGAACACACATTCAATGTCATTCAATCATATAACAGATACCATATGCTGCTGTAAATGACTCGAAGAACTACCGATCTCCCATTTTATGGCTCGGAGTTTCAGCGATCTCTCATTTCATGACTCGACGACTTACCGATCCTTCATGTTAATCCATGCATTGTATACTAAGTATACTTGGTTCTCTTTACCATTTCGGTTATCGAAGTGTTCCATTTAAGAGGCCTATCTAAATATTTGTTACCGATACTCATCTGAAATCCTGCTTCTTAAACTAGGTGATTAGGACAACGCAACCAACAACTTGTGATACTTTGGCAAAATATTTTCACATGCTTTGCATGATCATATTCCCAGATGTTATATGCCTCAATGGAATACATCCTTCACCTCACTTCGTCTGTTATCTAGAATGGTCTTTTCTGACCTCTGCCGGTCCTTACATCCCGAGGTTAAGCTCTAACCCTAACTAGCAATATGAAAGAGTATAGGAAGACACTCGCGGTGACTAAAGGTACGCAGACATACTGTGTCGACCCTAGATGACTGCGTGTGTCTAGTTACCTTTAGTCCTTCGGAGTCACCTTGTATACGCGGTCACATTCCTATCATAGTCCAAGTAACTTGGTCCCAACTTATGTAAACTTGATGATTTGATTCGGGAGGGCGTTGTAACATGTCAGCTATAACATTGTGTCGTCATGAAGGCCCCACCTTCATGAAGACACCAGTATAGCTGGCGTGTGCTAAGGTCCTATGGAATCCTCTCATCAAGGATACACATCCAGTATAAAGTGTGAGTAGATTATAATCTTAATATTTAAGATCAATTTTCAGCAACCGTGCTGATCTTCTAACCTCACTACTTGTTACAGTTGCATAGCTAAGAGAGAAACTTAAATTGTCTTATATCTTAACATATTTTTACTCCTCCATACCGAAGGATTGCATATTTCCATCTTGGTTCTTACCTTAAGCTTGAGACTAACAATTCACTACTGACTTAACGTAGTAAGATCAACTTATTAAACTTAACCAAGTTTTATTGCAATTGAATTTAAAATCTAGAATTTCATCTTATTAGACGCCATTTAAATGAGGCCTAATTCCAAATGAATGTATTCATTTATACACTTTTAACCTTACTTCAATTAAGGTTTGATACGAGGAGATACGATTCTCCTACCGATTATCCTCGGATCAACATCTCGAGGATATTAACGAAATCAGTACAAGGTTCAATTGCCTCTTTTATTTATATTCATTAGCTTATATGACAGTTCGAATATCATTCGTTTAAGAATTCATATTCACTTAACTCTTTTCAATGTCAATATAAAATCCATATTAACATCAATATGAATTATTTGTACATTTCAACTTAAAAATGGTATTCAAGTAAAGAATAGATATTATGTCCTTTTTAAAATCTATCTACCATCATTTGAATAGATTCAAATTCAATGAATAAAATTTATAATCTCGATCTTATTCAAACAGTTTCAAAGTGATACTGCCATTAAAATATCACACCTTTCCTTGTATTCAATCCTTAAGATTTAAAATCTATACAATTTACAAGTCCATACAACTGAACTTCGTTTATATCAAACAACATTACAACACATAAGGAAAGAAGAATGCAACTTCTTCTTTTCCCATTTCCTCGTAGAGGAATAATAAACTATTAGATATGATCCATCCTTAGCTACTCAGAAGAAGCATCAGAAAACAACATGTCTTCATTTTTACTCAAGGAAACCATCTACAAAATTTACTTGCACGGGTCAATTCATCGAACTGAGCATATTAAGCACTTATCATTAAAATGAGGTGCTCTTAATTAACTGTCTCAATAAAAGAACCCTGCTTTTATGAAACGTTAAAAATTGAGATGGACATTATCCATGAATTAAGTGCTGATAAGGATGAACAACTTAACAACCCAATCCACTAATTACCATCACAATCAGACAAAAGAGATTTACTAACCTTTTCCCATATAATTACTACAAAAAGTAATTTCCTCTAAATAGTTTCAGATTAAAACATCTGTAAGAACTAATACACGTATGTATATAATGTTGTTCTAATGTAATTGTTGTCAGTTCCATTTCCTCTTTAATAGTTGAAATTTCAAGAGATAAATTTTAATTAAGAATTCCAACAGAACTACTTCCCTTTCGTACCACTCATTTAATTTCAAACAATCAAATGCAGAAGAGAAAAGTAGTCATTCACCATGAAAACACTGGCGTTAATTCTCAAAATTCAACAAACAACATGATACTTCTTTCCAATCAGAAAAGAAAGTAAACAACAATTAAATGCAGATGAATACGCCTAAGGCAGTAAGACATTCATTCAATATCAAATATAGAGTTTCAACTAGATAAGAGAAGAAAACAACTATTACTTCCAATTATCCATCTAATATTCTCTTTCTTTTCATCACAACTGTACTGAATGATTTCAACAAGAAGTGATATCAATCAATGATAACTGCCAAAGTGAGAGAGCAAATAAAGTCAATAATCGAATGAATGGAAAAAGAATCGTATTATCTCTTCTCAATGCCTGGCCGAATATCAACTAGTTAGCACAGACCTGTTCCCATAAGATAATTGCTTCTAACAATTATAATTTAGTAATTAAAACTTACTAACTACCATTCCAGAGAGTTAACAGAATTCATTTGCATCAGGTCCGTAAGTATCAATATCAACGGCCCCTCTAAATAAAATCATTTCCTTTAATTTTTAACCCAACAGACATTCTTGTCCAGATATCAACAAATAGAGTGTACAGCAGACAACAATCATATTTTCATTATAATAATAAAGGATTCGTTTTCCAAACACCAAGGAAGAATCCCAATTCCGATTAAATTTTAATGCAAGCAGCAAGAAGTTTAGACTGCGATTTGCATATATACATATATATATATATATATATATATATATATATATATATATATATATATATATATATATATATACATGTTTGCTAAAAATAGTCATTCCCAGCTAGGTCTATAACAAATAAAAAAAAGTACAGCAAGCTATATGGCCATAATTTCACTGTATTAAATATAGAACCCTTCTTTCCAACCGCAAGAACAAGATTTTACTCTAGTAGATTCAAATCGAACACCATAAAAAGGTTCAGATAAGCAACTCTGTTATTTATGTATATACTTTTCAAAAAGATTCAAAGAAAGATAACAATAAACTCTACTCACTCATCAAATAACCAAGTTCAGTGTTTAAATAATTTATTTTCCCAACAACCAGTCACGGCCTTCATCCCACATGGAAATATTGAATCATTTTTAACCAGCAAGGGTAAGACAATGAAATGAATTCGTTGTCCCGGGTAAAATCATATTCTATGCAATGTAAAGCAACTAGGAAAATAACTCACACAACAGTTCATCAAGCATTATCACGACTTTTCCCAAATCACTTACATGCACAAAACTCAGAAAACATTATTCACATCATGGTACATTCACCAACTTGAATCCATAATGGATAATAAAATTGAATACCCAACACTGTCAAAACAAAACTCATACAACAAGGGTAGATCCCATTCCATTTACTCTTTTTGCAAAGAAATACCCAACACTGTCAAAACAAAAACTCATACAGCAAGGACATATCTCATTTCATTTACTCTTTTTGCAAAGAAATACCCAACACTGTCAAAACAAAAACTCATACAACGAAAGGAAGATCTCATTCCATTTACTCTTTTTGCAAAGAAATACCCAAATCGCATTCATCAAAAGAAAAATGACTCAACCCAGAAAATCACTTCAAACATATCAACAATTCCATTTAACTAAAACACCCAACATAAGAGCAGAGTTCTTTTAATGAAGATGCTTAAACAAGAGCAAAACGGTTTAAGGAGAAGGGCTCAACATGCCTGTAAAATTTCTCGTGGCTTGAAGAAAACCGCGCCCACGCCCACAAGAGCTATTTTTCTCCACGACGTCAACAACAAAGCTTTCCCAACAATCTCCTAACTTCCACAGGCTCAAAAATAGCCGTGGCTACTCCAAACAACAACAACAATAACCAGAATAATAGCAAGTTTGAAAGAACCATGAAAGAAATGCAGAGAAATCTCAAAACCGAATGAACACAATAATCACCAAAATTTCCTCTATCCCCTTTCCAAGGCAAGCTGGTCACTAAGACCAAGACCATTAATGCATTGAATGCATTGCTTTTTTTAATTTCCACGCCATCACCGACTCGGGTTTGGTGAGTTTCTTTTTAAAATTTTGCATGCTATTTCCCTCTTAGCTACATAGCTAGTTGGATATCTCCAACTTTTCATGTTCCCGCCAAACTTGGCGTTGAAAACTGCAAGGACATCATTTACTGTCCTTATTAAATTTCTAACCTTCCCTTCTTATCCACTTCATCAACATGGGTCCATAGGTCCCCTCCTTAGGTTAGCAATAGTTTAGGTTGCATTGTCCATAGTTAGGTATTCACCAAGGTCACAAATCATTAGGATTTGCAATATTTTAAATCCTTTTAATTTATCAAACCCTCCTAGGATAGTTGTTAGGTCATAGGTTAGGACTTAACCCCGTAGTGTTTTAGTTAATAGGTTCCTTAGTAAGTTTTACAACTTACGTTCATATTCAGCATATGCAGGATGTTTGTTCCATGCCCGACATACCTATACCTTGTTTGCTTGCACCAACACTCTTATTGTCTTACGTTGTCTGGCGTTACAATTTGTATGTAGTTCGTAAATCAAACCTTTTCCATTGGCATCAAGGTACCGGATATTTATACCTGTAACCAGGTTCTGTAACATTTATAACAACCTTCAGTCTGGTTTCAGACTTCATTCCGTTTAGAAGTAAATCGACAAAGTGATCATAAGGAAGGCCACAACATACCTTGGATCAATGGAATTGATTCAAGGTGTGCTATCAATTAACAATAAGAGTTCATCATACATAAAAACAAGTCTGTTGTCTCACACTTGCAAAACACAAGTTATAATAACCTCCGTCCCAAGTAAACAAATTACAGTAAACAAGGGTCCAGATTAGTAACACATTCTTTTTAAGATTAAAAGATATATCTTAACATAATTATCCTCATTTCCACAGTTACAACATCATGAAAAGAGGTTATCATAATAGCTTCTAAAAATCAAGGCGTTACACATAGATGGAAGAGGATGAAGGGATATTAGGATGCGACCAAATAATGGAAGGTAATGAGCTACCCCAAGGTGACATATAAATAGAAAATAATGGAGGTTACTACTGATGCAGCCCTAGAATAGAAAAAGATGGCAAGGGACTACTAGGGGGTGACCCAAGTACAAATGAGGAGGGAATAATCGGAGGTGTCCCTAGATAGAAGATGATGAAGGGCTCTTAGGACATGGCCCAAGAATAGAAGGTAATGGGATACCGGGAGGTGACCCACAAGTAGAAAATGGAGGACTACTCGAGGATGGCTCCAAGATAGAAGAAGACAATGGGCTGCTAGGGTGCGTCCCAAGGAGAGATTTTGATTAAGGAATAATGATAGATAAGGAATGATTTAGCAATGAGAAGATATGCCATGGATCAATGCTATACCCCGAATGTCATTATCCTTAGAGGAAGGTGAAGATGAAATAACACAAGAAGAATCAAGTTCCATGACTTTATGCTCTTCCTCTATGTTATGAAAAAGGGATCAATTTCTTCTTGAAATAAATGAGTGTATCAAGTTCAAGATAGAACCCTTGTTTACAATCCTTTAGAGGGATATCATTGTGTAGTCCGATTGTTACTGTAATCGTGAGAGAAATTGATTAGTAGAGGTTGTTGTTTTTCGACTATGGGAGGTTGACTAGAAGAAATGGGTTTGACAAGAGGGAATATTGATTGAAAAAATAAGATGAAGATGTTCAATGATGTAGATGAGGATAAGGATTGACCTTATCACTCCCTTGAATAATTTTGATAGTGCTTGAAAAGATATCTTATCACATGTCTTATTTCTAATGGTTCGATGTGGTCACAAACATTGATCTTTAGAAGATGGATGGGGAAACAATATGATATGGTTGTGTTATCTCATTTTAGTGATTCCAGCTAAAATGAGATAACCATAGGAAAATTTTGGACAAATATCTTAAAATTCCCTTTGAAAGAGATTTTCGGGTTTTCGGGTTTTCATTACATGAAAACATGTTTCTTGCATGTTTTATGTCGCTTGTTCCCGAAACCCGAAAACTCGATTGCCTAAGCATTGTGTTGGGTTTTCAAAACTTCCAAGCATCGGAACATGATTTTCCCAATGCATGTTTTATGCCTCATGTTCCCGAAACCCAAAACCCGATTTCCTAAGCATTGTTTCAGGTTTTTGGAACTTCCAAGCATCGGAACATGCTTTGCACAAATGCATGTTTTATGTCGCTTGTTTCCTGAAACCCGAAACCCGAATTGAATCAAATCCTTTGTATCGGGTTTTGGATGCTCCAAGCATGATGACATGTCATTAATGTCTAGTTGTCTGGCAGTTGGCACACATGTCAAATGAGGTGTAATTAATGCTAGGTTATTATAAATAGTCAGTTTTTCCACGTCATTTGTTACCTTATCATTTTTTTGTGTTGGATTTTCGTTGATGCTTCTTCTACCTCCAAACCCGATCGAGCTTCGATTGATTTCACCAGCCATTTTTGATCGTTTTTCAAGCTAGTTGAAGGTATTCTTCTCTTCTTTCTATTTAGAAGATTTTTGGTTATTTGTGAAGTGTTTGCTTGGGGTTTCCATTTATTTTCCTTCTTCATTACTATTTTAGGGTTTTGGGTTGTTTTCCTTGTTTCTTGTCTTTTTCCCATGAGGGTTCTTATTTGAAATTTACCCCTAAGTTATTTACTTATTTTCCATAGGTTGTAACTTGTAGATTTCAAAATGATTTTAAAAATTCCTAAGTGATCATGAGGTGAGAATTTTTCATGTTCTAACATGTCAGAAACCCAATATACTTGTTTCGGGTTTTGCAGGGTGTTTAACATCTCACTCTTTCTCGCCTTGTTTCAGGTTTTTCCAGGTGCTCGACATCCATCAAGATCTGCAGTGTGTCGGGTATTTCTACCTACTCAACATCCTCTAATTTCCGCCATTGTGTCGGGGTTTCCTACTTGTCCGACACTTCGCCACTTCTGTAATGTGTCAATTTTTCATTGATGCTCATCATATCCCAACTTCCAACATAAACTCCATTTTGTCAGGTTTCCAAAGGTGTTTTGCAAGTTTTGAAATCCAAACAGTGTGGTGGGTCTGTGCACTTGTCCAACAAACCTTTAAGCCCCGGTAATAAATCAATGCATTTCTTCTTTGAGACTCATCATGTCGGACCCACGACTGACCAATCTAAGGATAAGTTTGATAGAGCGGGAAAGATGAAGTATAAGTATCGAGAAGATGGATTATTCTTCTTACCTAAGCTACAATTATGACATTCGAGATATAGAGCTCAGTAATATAGATATGGAGGACTTCTGGAAGAGAATTGAGGATTCTTCTCAGAATTCTTGGATGAAGTTGATAGCAGCAGCGGTCTCCCTCTTGCAGCAGGATTTCCAATATCAGCTCAATGCCCTGAATTCATCTGGCTTGTGCTTCCAACTATGACTCAGCCTCTCGCTCAGTAAGAAATCAAGCAGGAGAGTCTATAGTGAAATTGGACGGAGGTTACTTTGATCAACTCCTAAGGTTTCCCGAATTTGTGGAGTATGTTGATTTAGACCTTAAATCAGCACAAAAGGCCTGGGACAAAGATCAAGAAGACTGCATCAAGCATGTAAACAAGAAGTTCTTGATCAAGGCTAAGCTAGCTATTTCTAGGTTTCCCAAGTTAGTCCCTAGAAGTGATTTTATTCTTGAAATTAGTGATATCATCACCTTGTTGAGTTGATTATTTGGACTCCCAGAGTCAAAATATTTCCAAGGGTGGATGTACCAGTTCATGGTCATCATAAAGAAGAATGACTAAGGGATTGATTGGGGTAGCCTAATAAGTGACGAGATAGACTCCCAAATGAAAACAATCTTGTCTACCGGAAAGTTCTATATGATGTCATATATCACCTATGCAACAACAGGCATGAGAAATTACCTAGGGATAGATGCAAAGGGAAACCAAGCAATAAAACACATATATCGGTACTTCCCTCAGCTAACAATAAAAGGGTCTGAAGATCAATATAGAAGAGTGAATGATGCCTTCTTCTATGAAAACATTTGCAGGTTGGATCCTGATATGAGGAAGAGAAGGGTTTTTGATGAAGCTTGGGCCGAAGTGTCAAAATGGGGTTGCATCTTCTTGAAATTCAAGAAGTTTACTTATCTTTGGGTGGTAAGGTTCCATGGTAACCCTTTCCATTTGCCTAGGTTCCTAGGTGACAAACTGATCCTCATGGAGTTAGTCAGACAATTGTTGGATTTTCACAAATTCCAACAAAGTAGGCACAAAGCCGCCATCTCCTTCCCTATTTCCATTGGAAGGTATACATGCTCTATCAATGGTTAAGGCCAAGAACATGGTGCATGAGCTTCAGGACAAATTGAAGAAACATATGAAGCTCAGGGAGGGATTTGACATCCGAGGAGTTCTTAAGTCATATGGAACCTTGTATTTGCATGTGCCCAATGTGGACGACATCTAGGTTGATCTTCAGGATGAAGTTACCATAGGAAGAAAGACAATAGTAGTGACACTCAAATAAATTCAGATGTTAGACCTAGTTGATATCCCCGAAGGCACTATGGACAATGAGAGTGTCCTAGACACTAGGTATGAACAGTCGGATGGAGACCAACACAGATTCCCATCTATTGATTGGTTTGTTGCTGAAAAAGCTTTATCACTGAAAGGGATGCTCAAAATATTGTACATACCAAGGCATGGATTATTTCTTTGGAAATGAGTTATAAGGACAAGAGATTTTCAAAAATGGCTACTTTAGAAGTGGGACTCATCGACACTAAAATTTTCCTCCGTAATTTCTATTTCATTAATGTATGTATTAGGAATAGGATGTTGTTAAGTATAATTAGTAGTAGCGTCGATAGAAGATAACGGTGCCATCGATGCGGTGCCGCCAATAATGTGGAGTACTTGTAATGCAGTCAAAGTATAATAGGAATAGTAAATATTTGTCGTAAGTGGTTCGGTAATGTTAAAATGTCAAAGTTTGGGTAATTAGAGAAGTAGGGTCTACATGATTAAGAATTAGAAATATTATATTGGTAATAAGACAAGGAGTGAGGTCATAAATATTTTATGTATTTTATTTGTAAAAAGTCTAAAAATGTGGAACCCATGTAAAATGATAAAGTTTATCTTATCTTAAAGATAAGCTTACATGTACGAGATAAGAGTTAAGGTATGGAATATGATTTGTCGAGTGGATTTCTTATCCTATCTTAGAGATAAGATGGATAAGCACTGGAAGTTCTATAAATAGAGGCCACCCCCTCATTTAGCATAGAAGGAAGTAGTGAGAAATATTGTAGGAAGTGTGCGAAGGAAGCCATCGGTTTAAAGGTGTGTTGAAGAAGCCATTAAGAGGTGTAATTGTAAAGTTTCTCCCATAGTCTTGGTGAAAGGCAAGTGAAGTCAATAACACTTGAAGTACCCTCATGGGTGAGATTGTAATGATTTCATGTTAATATTATAATTTATTTTGATATTTTAGATTTGTCATCATTCTATCTTATCATAGTCGATGGTATTCTTGTGTTATGTTGTTGTTTTGTTTCAGATTACATCCACCAAACTAAAAGTTGTGCATTAGTAAATAATCATAGCACGAGGAGTTCGGTGAAGAATTATCATAGTGCGGATTGGTGATGACATTTTTTGGTTCGTTGGGACCATTCCTCGTTGGTGGATTTTACGGAGAGATATTCCCACTTAGTCAAAAATCAATTGGAGGGTAACCTTGTTTTTCTTTGTGCATAGTAGTTACCATGGTAAAGTCATTTTTGCCATGAATAGTAGTTACCATGGTAAAGTCATTTTTCTTTGGAATAGTATTTAGTCACGCATGAATAGTAAAGTCACTTTTTACCGTGAATAGTATTTACCATGAGTAACTTCACTTTTTCTAGTGAATAGTGTTTACCACAGTAAAGTCGAGTTTTTACGCATGATAAGTCAAGTTTTACCATAGTTTACCGTGGTCATTTCTATTTTCTTTGTAGAAAGGTGTAAAGTCACTTTCTAGTATAGTGATTCCAATTATTTGTGCACATAAGTCTTGTTGATTGTACTTGTGAGTTGGTATTTCATGGTGGTTACTTTTGAAAATGGGAAAGATTCCTGTTTTTCAGCTCAATCTAATGAAGATGCTTCTTCTTTCATTCAAGAGTTTAAGCGATCTTGTATTTGTAATGGCCTTATAAGAAGGAACAATGGACTGAATTTTTCCTACCTTTTTGGATGGTTGACACTTAGGTGGTTTGAAACACTAGGTGATAATGTGAAAAATTCATGGGATTTATTAAGCTGAAAGTTTTCTTGAAGAATTTGGTGAACAACGAAATATGCGAGATCTCATGATCGAGATCACAAAGCTATCCCAAGGAGAGAAGGAGAAGATAAGGGATTATCATGCTCGTGTTCTAGAGCTAAGGAGGAAGCTCGATGCCAGATCCGGAAGGAAGGACTAGCGGATGGGTTGATGAATGGCATGGATAATCTCCTCTGTAAGCACTTCATTCTTGGGATGAAGCCGAGAGATCGGACAATGAGTGAAGTATGACCACCCGAGCTACCATTGAACAAGCAAAGGAGATTGTAAAAAGGCAAGAAGAAAGCATGGAAGAGGAGCCCAAAGAAATTGTTGCTAAAGTAGAGCCTACACCAGCACCTTTGGTCAGAATCCTGACCACTCCGGTGAGCACAAATATTTCTCCTAGTACATCTCACGAGTATGAAGATGCTCAAAAAAGATGGGTCGTTAACTATTAATCTTCTTGAGGAAAGGAATTTAGTTCTCGGGGAGGAGATAGAGGTCAAAAGAAATATTTTTGAAGTTGTTTGTTATGGTTGTTATAAAAAGGGTCATTATAAGTATAATTGTCCGAGATAGAGCTTCTACATACAGTAAAGGAGATAATGATAAAGGAAAAGCACTGTGAATTCTTTTGATGTAGTAGATAAGAGCAGAAATAATGAAGTAGATGTGTTTGTAACAAAAAGAAAGAAAGAAAAAGATAATCAAGATGGAAATGATCCTAAGAAGATGAAAGAAGAAACTAGTAAGAAACATAGGAGAAGAAAGTTGGGTGTGCGGGATTTTACGATTTCACGGGGCAAGGACCATACTCCATCTTGGAAGATCTGTCCAAAGGCTGCAAATATTACATATGGTCAACTCTTGGCTATGTCTTCGAGAAGAGGCGGGAGTTGCGAGGTGGACTCAATGCTCGAAGAAGGAAGGAGGTTGAGGTCCCTGTTTTGGAGCGAGAGGCGGATCCCTATGCTCCCTGGTGAGGTATTATGTAATGGTATTTCAATTCATGATGTCTTAGTTGATGGAGTGCTGCGATTAATGTAATGACCGAGTACGTAATGAATATGTTGGGTTTAAAAATTGATCGCCCTTGACACTTATGTTAAGGTCATTAAATAAAGGAAAAACTAAACCGAGAAGGTGTAGTTTCAAATGTGGCAATATCTGTTATGGGTGTGGTATGTGTGGTAGACTTTCGGGTGATGAAAAATGAATGTGCTATTGCGTACCCAATGCTCTTTGGGAAGACCATGGCTAAGGAGAGTTCATGCAAGAAACTCTTTGGAATGAAGGTTTCATGACACTTGGACGTGGTAGAGAGAGGGTGAAGATAAATGTGATCCCTCGACATCATAAAGCGAGAACACTGTGGATTCAAGTGATGAAGCGATGATTGGACATCCTCGATTACTCTAGTACCGGTGAAGTGGACCTTTGAAGATGAAGAAAGTGAGGTGGATGTTTGATCATGGATATCCTTCGTCACACCAACTCATGACCCCATAAAATTATACGAAGAAGAAGTTGATGATCATCTCCAACAAATAAAGATTGGTGATCTTTGTGATGGAGAGTGAGAAGGAATCCTACCTCCGGCTCTTTCGAAGGTACATACACCTATTCACTTTTGATTACAAGGAACTCCGTCAAGTAAGTTGGGTAGAACATTGTATTGAGGTGGTAGATGGTGCTAAGCCCATAAAGCAAATGCCATATAGAATGAATCCTAATTTTTCTAAGGTGTAAAAAGAAGAAATAGATAAGTTGCTTGATGCGGGATTCATATTTTTTGTGGAGAATTGAGAATGGGTTTCTCCCATTGTGATCTCAATAAAAAAGAATGGGAAGCTACGCATTTGTGTTGATTACGGGAAGCTCAATAAGGCAACAAAGAAGGATCATTACCCTCTTCCATTTTGGATCAGATCTTGGGCCGAAGTAGGCTGGCGGGAGTCTTATAGTTTTTTGATGGATATAGTGGCTCTGACCAAGTTCGTATAGCAGAGAGAAAGATCAGGTGAAGACCACGTTCACCACTCCTTGGGAACGTTTGCTTATAGAGTTATGCCTTTTGGGTTGTGTAATGCTCCAACAACATTCCAGCGTTTGATGAATAGGGTGTTCGAACCCTACATTGGGACCTTCATCAGAGTATTTCTGGATGATTTTTGCATCTATGGGAGCAAGTTGGACCACTTGCACCAAATGGAGACAACATTTCAAAGGTTAGATGAAGCACAAGCCTCATTAAACCCTGAAAGTGTGTCTTTGGATGTTCTAAAAAGGTGTTTTGTTAGGGCATGTTGTATCAGAGATGGTATTGAGTGCTTGATCTGATAAAGTTTCAAAAATCAAAGATTTACCATTTCCTCTTAATAGAAGTAAGTTGAGATCATTTTTAGGCCATGTGGGTTACTATAGAAGGTTCATCAAGAATTTCTCAAAGATTACATAACCACTAACCCTTGATTCTTGAAGAAGGATGTTACTTATGAACCAGGAAATAAGGCGCATGAAGCTTTTGGACAATTGAAGGAAGCCCTGGTGTCTTCACCTATTTTGAAGAATCCAGATTGGAGCAAGCCATTCATTGTGTACACTGATGCCTCGAGATGCGACACTAGGAAGTACTTTGAGCCAAAAGGATGAAAATGGGAATGAACATCAATTTACTTTGGGAGCGAGACAAATGAGCGTCTTGAGGTAAATTATCTTTATAAGCTGAAAAAAGAGGCTGGCTATCATTTTCTTTGTAAAGAAGTTTAGAAATTACTTGCTAGGGAAAAAATTTCTAGTTGTAACAGATCATCAGGCTCTAAAATATATTGTAAATAAGCCTAACCCATCAGGGAGGATAGCAAGATGGATAATTTTGCTACAAGAGTTTGAATTTGATATTATAGATAGGCCAGGAAAGAAGCATGTCAATGCAGATGCACTCTCTCGAGCCTATGATGGTTTAGGATCATCTTGTGATGATGATGATTTCCCCGATGCAGCATTGTTATCCCTTGACACAATCCCTAGTGAATACATAGATATTTGGAATTATCTGAATGAATTCAAGTTTCCTGATGGTGCCAATGCAAAGACTAAGAGAAAGATTACTCAAGCCAATCGTCCATATTCTATTACTGCATGGAGTATTATTTGAATAGGACACGATGGAGCAGTCTGAGAGGCGATAGTTGGGCGTGATCGAGGAAGGAAGCTGCTAGAAGAATTCACAATGGTACATGTGGAGGGCACTTCTCTGGACAACTTACAGCAAGAAGGATCTTGGATGCGAGAGTTATCAACTTTGGCCCACTCTTTTTAAAGATTGTTATAATTATTGTAAGACATGTGATATTTGTCAAACACATGGTAAGTAAGACTTCATCAGCTCCATTATGTCCTATTCTTCCCCTTGGTCCCTTTGAAAAGTGGGAATAGACATTGTAGGTCCACTTCAACTACATCACGCCAAAATAAGTATATTGTAGTTGCCACAGTTATTTAACCAAGTGGGTTGAAGCTAGGCCATTGAAAACAACTTCCATGGATGAAGTGGCAAGGTTCATGTATGATGAGCATTGTCACGATTTGGTTGCCCATTAGAAATTGTAAGCAGATCAAGGAAGCCACTTCATTAATGAGGTGGTAGAAGCCCTAGTCAATAAGTTTTCTATTAAGCACGGGAAGGCAACAACATACAAGCCAAGCACAAATGGGCGAGGTGGAGCAACAAATTTTGTGTTGTGTCAAATTCTAGCAAAAGATGTAGCCTTGCGGGTACATAAATGGGATAAAAGGATTCATGTAGCATTGTGGGCATATAGGGCAACATCAAAGTCAGCAACAGGATACTCCCCATTTCGGTTGGCCTATGGCATTGATCCGAGTTCTTCTATTGAGTTTGATATTCCCCTTTGTGAGAGTTATGAAAAATGAAAGGATGGATGAAAGTGATTGATAAAAGAAAGGTTGGTACATCTTCATTTCTTTGGAGGAAATGAGAGAAATAGCAAAGGATACAAGCCATAAGAAGAAAATGAAGCGAGAAGGAATACTTTGATCAAAAGATCGGTGGTCTCCATTTCATGTGAATGACTTGGTTTAGTATATGATTCAGATACAAAAAAAAAAGAAGACGGAAGAAAATTTCTTCCAAAATGGATGGGGCCCTCTGAAATAGCATTTGTGCATGAAAATGGTGTCCATTTGGAGGAATTGGATGGCACTCCCATTACGAAATGGGTCAACCACGACAAGTTGAAGATTTTCCAAGCACGAGAATAGTCTACTCAGGACGGAGTAGAAGCTAGGAAGGGGAAGATGTCGACACTAAAATTTTCCTCCGTAATTTCTATTTCATTAATGTATGTATTAGGAATAGGATGTTGTTAAGTATAATTAGTAGTAGCGTCGATAGAAGATAACGGTGCCGTCGATGCATGGTGTCGCCAATAATGTGGAGTACGGTAGCAGTCAAAGTACAATAGGAATGTTGTAAAAGTAAATATTTGTAAGTAAGTGGTTCGGTAATGTTAAAATGTCAAAGTTTGGGTAATTAGAGAAGTAGGGTCTACATGATTAGGAATTAGAAATATTATATTGGTAATAAGGACAAGGAGTGAGGTCATAAATATTTTGTATATTTTATTTGTAAAAAGTCTAAAAATGTGGAACCCATGTAAAATGATAAGGTTTATCTTATCTTAAAGATAAACTTACATGTACGAGATAAGAGTTAAGGTATGGAATATGATTTGTCGAGTGGATTTCTTATCCTATCTTAGAGATAAGATGGATAAGCTTTGGAAGTTCTATAAATAGAGAGGCCACCCCCCTCATTTAGCATAGAAGGAAGTAGTGAGAAATATTGTAGGAAGTGTGCGAAGGAAGCCATCAGTTTAAAGGTGTGTTGAAGAAGCCATTAAGAGGTGTAATTGTAAAGTTTCTCCCATAGTCTTGGTGAAAGGCAAGTGAAGTCAATAACACTTGAAGTACCTCATGGGTGAGATTGTAATGTGATTTCATGTTAATATTATAATTTATTTTGATATTTTAGATTTGTCATCATTCTATCTTATCATAGTCGATGGTATTCTTGTGTTATGTTGTTGTTTGTTTCAGATTACATCCACAAACTAAAGGCTATGCATTAGTAAATAATCATAGCATGAGGAGTTCCCGGTGAAGAATTATCATAGTGCAGATTGGTGATGATGGACTTCTCCAAGGGAGAGAGGGAAGAGGATAAAATCCCTACCAAGAGGAGATAAAATTTAAGTTTTTCGAAGAGGAGAAAAGAAAGGAGCCACATCACCGCCACTCCTTCAAAAATAGTTGAGGTACTAGATTCACCTCCTCCACCAGAATAAGGAAAAATTTCTTTAGAAGACGAGGTTGGTCAACCTCTTGTTTCTCCTTTTGTTGATTGCTCATCAAAAGTAAGTCTCTCTCTTGCTTCTCAAGCTTTGACTTTAGAATATTTACCTCCTCTCTCCCAATCTTCCTCACCTCATATTTCTATGCCACTTTCATCAGCCATGGCTAAAGCATCTTCTCTGACCTCTCACCTCTCTCTCATTGGACCTAAGATGGCCATAGATATGCCTCCTCCTTTTGCACCTTCATTCACTAAATCTATCCCCATAGTCACCACACTTGCAGTCATCACTACTCCACAAGTAAACCTTCCTCCACCTACAGATGTAACCATAACACCTCCGATAGGGAAAATTCTTCCACTATACCTCAATGGTTAATTGATCAGACCCAAGGAAGAGGAAGGTGGTAGTTCCTCTACCAGCCTTTGACTTCAGTTCACTTAAGGCCTCTCCTGCCAAATCTACCAAGAAACCCAAACGGTTTCAAGGGTTTCAGTGGATGCCTTAGGGCATAAGTTTGTAAATATTCTCACTCCCACAGCCAAAAAAACTAAGGAGAATATAGCAGTTACCGATTATCAAATTACAAGGGTTGATTTGGGAAAGGTAACAAAAAAGGAGCACAAAAAGATGCCCAGGATGCCATGAACGTGTTGTGCCAGAAGATGAAGGAAATGAAGGTGAGAAGAGATGAGCTTAAAGAGAAAGTTGAATAGTTGATGAGAGGTATTGCTCAAGCTTTCAAAGCCTTCTTATTCAATACCGTCATATTCTACCCCTACTCCTATCAGGTTCAATTTCTCATCGATACCTATGATTGAAAAAATCAATGAGAAGGGGATAATGGTTGATGAATGGATTCAGAGGCTACTCCTAAAAGGAAGAGAGGTCATTGATGACATAATGGAGGTTTATAAATCTATGGAGGAAATAAAGAAATATGGTGATAAAATGGATGATGAATTTTCACAGGAAATCGGGAACCTTGAGTTAAATTTTGAGGCTCTCAATGCGTTGAAACAGGTTCCATCCCGTATCTTAATGGAAGAAGGAATCATTCCACATGGGGATAAACATTTCTAGCTAACCAAAGCCATCAGATTCAGGATAAAGATTCTCAGTGAAGCTTGTAAAAATTGAGGGAATCTAGAGATCAATTGGTTGATGCCACCAATGACATAGAAGAGGAGTTGTCTAGGATCTTCAAGGTGTTGGATGAAATCTTGAATATTCTACCTATTGATGATCTCTATAAAAAAATTCAAGAATCAATTCAACATGAACCAACTTGTCTTTGATCGACAATCATTGATAAGTTCATAAGGATTGAGAATTTTTGGAATCGCTAAGGAAACTCAACAAGAGATTGAAGAAACTTCCCTAAAACACAAGCGAAACTCGGGGAAAATTGTGAGGTTCTAAGTGATTATTCCAAAGTGCACGGATGAAGTTGAGATGTAGGACATAATCTGGAAATTATAAGAATTTCAAGACAAGCAAGATTCACTGGAGGAAGACAAGGACAACGAACTAGAACAAGCATAATGTTACATGTCATTTCCATCCAGAGATTGACATGTCTTTTTAATTTTTGTTTCATCACATAGGAAACAAATTTTGACTTGTTCTTCTTGCATGAGAGTCAAGCAAAATAAGACTCTCGTTAAAGGACTATTTTCTAGGATTTATCCTATGTTATCTCTGTTCTTTCTATTATAAATAAGGGATCCTTGTGCATTGCAAAAAGGAGAGATTTTTAGAATATTAAGAGCTATTGTGAAGAAGAAGAAAAACTTTGTATTTTCTTTTTAATCATTGAGGAATAGAAATAGGTGTTATTTTGCAAAATTTGTGTTGTGGGATTCATCTATCTTGAGAGATTGTTCTTATGTCCAAGATCTTAAGCTATTCTTTGTTTAGTGTTCTTGATTATTTTAATCATTTCAAATATTACACTCATTATCTAAAACTCGTATAAGTATTTCTTGATCTATGTTTGCTTGAAAGAAAATATGTTCCTCTCATTCCCTTCCCACTCTATTTCATCTATAATAGTTTCCTTTCTAATCCATTCTATTTATAAAGTGTAACATCTCCATCTCATGTTGATATGGATTTTGGGATTGTATCCCAACCCCAATGGTTAGAATAGTGTGAATATTGTATATATTATTTATGATGTGTTTTAGATCAGTAATAAACAAGCTACCTCACCTATCTTTGAGGAGGGATTTAATCCCATGTACTATGGTTGAACCTCATATTTTGGCCTGAAAAAATATCCAACCAACATTTTTTGGCAACTCCACTGGGGAATATGGATTGATAAGACTAAGCTTATCCTATTGGTGTCTGGCGACTCCGTATTTTCCTTATTTTTGGTAGATCCATTTTCCGGTTCAAGCTGGCCAGAAATATCTTCACTCGGTCAAGCCAAGCCAGGGGTGAAACTAATCCGTTCTTTGATCTGCTGCTAAAACACACTTCAGACTTTCCTCCAATAGTGTTGTATCAAGCTGAGTAAGAATTTCTTCACCTATTTCAAGAACTCGGGTTCCTCACAAACAAGAAGCTTCGCAACCTACCGTGTATTATTCTTATCTCGATACTCGGACTCCTATGCACACTTCATTTAGAAGGATGTCAACACAACCTGTGCCTTAGGGTGCGACTATTGGTCCTCTTTCTCTAACTCCTCCATTGCATGATCTACCACATGGATCTCGTAAGAATATTCCTAAGTTCAACGGAAATGGGAAGAAACACCCGATGAAAAATCGCTTCATTATTTATTACATGCGACATCCTTAGAGTGGCTCATGAAGATGTCTCTGTTTAGATTTTTGTTGAAATGTTGCAGGATGTGGCAGCAGAATGGTTTTACCATCTTTCGAATGCATGCATTACCAACTAGGCTACCATGAGATCTGTATTTGAAGCAAGGTTCAAACTAGCTGAAGATTCTCATGACTTGTTAGCACAACTTACACATATGAAGAAGGAGTCTCATGAGCCCATGCGGGACTTCATGGAAAAATTCAACAAGCTAATTTGGAAGATTTCGGTGCTAGCCGTTCCCACTCTTGAAAATCAAAAGTGTTTCTTCATCAACACTCAGCCCCCTGATGTGAGCTTCTTATTAAGAAGGTCTATTATCCCTGATTTGGCTACTGCTCAAGCTACAACCACTGAAATAGAAGATGATCTCATTCTGGCTAGAAAGATTAGAAGAGAGTCATCTAAGCCTAAAAATTAGAGTTCTTCTCAAATTACTACTGACCCTATGATTCAGAAGATGGCCAATGACTTGATTGCTTTGAAGAAGCAAATGTCTCAATAGGTGACCAACATTCCTTATCGGGATATTCCTAGATGGAATTTCAACAATACCAATGGTGCTCCCACAAGAGATAGGAATTGGTTGACTGCTTTGCTCCAACAAGGCTGGCCATTGAAGCTCCTCCTATCAACACAACAAAGTGGAAATAGTTGAGGAATATGAATAACCAGAAGATCAAGATTCTCATGAAGCTTTTGAAGCTTTAGGATATGCTGATGAGTCTTTTAATGATTCAACTAGCAACTCCAACATTGGGTACTTGGAATACGAGGAAGACCAGTGCAAACATGATGGTCAGTCATTTGTAGTCTTTACTCAAGCTCAATCTCAGAACCCTAGAAATCCGGTTGAAGGCTCTAAGGAGAAAGGTAAAGAAGATCCCGTGGTTATGTCTAAAAGAGGCTTTCCTATCTCAACACAAATTGAAAAGGGGACGACTAAAAAGGTAACTTCTTCTTCTAACCCTCTTTCTCTATCCTCCAAAACCAGTACCTCAGCTCAAGCCAATGTAACCAGAACTGATCCCACCATCATTCCTTCATATACTGCTTTCGACATTATTGATCATGTAAAGAAAACTAAAATCAAAATGTCAGAAGTTGAGTACCTTCAGTCCAATCCCATTTTTTTGAGAAACTTTCCAAATTCATTAGAAGCAAGGCTGCTATCCCTTCATCTTCAAAAGGCATGTTTGCCTAATCCCACTCAGCCTTTACCTCAGAATAATATGACCTCTGTTGCTTCTTTGGGAAATATTGAACCATTTTATTTGTCCTTACTTATAAACGGGTTTAAACTCAACAATTGCATAATTGACTCAGGAGCCTCTAATAATGTGATGCCCACAAAAGTAGCCCATGCCCTTGGACTTACCTTGACTAAATCTTATGGGTGTGTTACTCCATGGAAACCAAACAAGTCCCCTTGATTGGCCAAATCAAGGATGCACAGTTTGCATTTGTAGCATTCCGGAAAAGAGAGTAAAAATGACTATCTTGGTCGCTGATATCCCAGTTGCTTATGGTATTCTCTTAGGAAGAGGTTTCTACAAAGAGAATATGGACTAGACCAAAGCTAAAATTCTAGTGAATGGATTTCCTCATGTCCTCCACCCTGAAGCACAAGCGAAGTACCTAGTCACTAAATCAGATGACCCCAAAGCTCAAATTCTCTTTGAAGATGCAGGCTTGGGAAATTATTTCATGACATCAGAGGTGCCTTCTGTAGAAATCAAGGAAGAAGATCCTAATGCTATTTGGACCCTCAAGTTCAATGGGAGCTATTCAACTACTGGATCAAAGCTTTGGTGTGGTTCTTATATCGAGATCTTTCCCTTCGCCTTCAAGCTACAGTTTGACAATACTAATAACATGGCCAAATACGAAGCTTTGTTATTAGGATTAGAAATGGCAAGGCAAAAGGGAATCTAAAATCTTAAAGTGCAGGGAGATGTTGAGTTGATTGTAAATCAAGTAAGGGGATCTATCAGGTAAAAAATGATCACCTAAGGCATTACAGGAACAAGGTGTGGGACAACATAGAATGCTTTGATGCTTTTTCCATTAAGGTAGTTTTGAGAGATTACAATGATAAAGATGATTCTTTAGCCATGTCTGCATCTCTTCTCCTTCCTCACCCAAAGTTCAAGCAGGACACATATACCATTGAGATTGTGTATCATCCAAGTGTTCCAGATAATTCAGCACATTGGCAAGTGTTCAATGATGATCAACATGTATTGTCTTTTCTTGAGAAAGTTGATAATTTTAGCGAGATTTATTTTTAAGGATTAGAATCAAATTTCCATGAGTTTTTCTCGAATTCATATCAAGAGATTTATGGTAAATTCATCCATCTCAAAGGTAATAAGATTCCGAAGGGATTAGTTTCTCTGGAAGGTTTGTTTGAAAAGCATGACCATTTTATTCAGGATAAAAGGCAAGCTGAAGGTGTTTCCTCATCGAGGTAGATCAAGTTAATCTGGGCTCTTCTGACCAACCACGGATGGTAAACATCAGAAAATGTTGTTCTCCTGAGGAGAAAGGAAGATTCACTTCACTCCTGAAGAGATATATGGACATCTTGGCATGGTCCTATGTGGATCTAAAGTCCTTCAAGCCCAAGGATGTGCAACATAAGCATCCCTTTGAATTCTGATGTCAAACCCCAGAAGAAGAAGCAAAGGCATTACAACCCAAAGATCTCAGGGACTATCCTTGCAGAAATTCAAAATATGTTAGATGCAAGGATTATCTTCCCAATCCATCATTCTACCTGGGTTGCTAACATCATCCTGTCAGAAAGAAGAATGGTGAGATTCAGATTTGTGTTGACTTTAGAACCTTAATCAATCTTCATTGAAAGACAATTACCCATTTCCTATCATGGATCAAGTATTGTAGACTATCACTGGATCAAAAATGTTATCCATGCTTGATGGATTTTTGGGGTATAATCAGTCGAGGTGGCCACTGAGGATCAACATAAAAAAACATTCACCACCCCATGGGGATCTTTTCTTACAAGAGGATGCCTTTTGGTTTGATTAACGCCGGGGCCACATTTCAAAGAGATATGGACTTAGCTTTCAAATATTTGATGGGAAAAGTCATAGTTGTATATTTGGATGACTTGACAGTCTTCTCTAAGAAGCGAAGTGATCATTATGATCACCTAGAGCAAGTACTCTTAAGATGCAGGTGTCATGGGATTTCATTAAATCCTAAAAATTCCATGTTCGGAGTAATAGAGGGTAAGTTTCTGGGTCATATCATGACTAAAGAAGGAACCAAGATTGACCCTAGAGTGGGTGAAGGCCATCCAAAGCCTTACCCTACCTACAAGCAAAACTAGGGTGCATTCCTTTTTTGGAAAGGTCAATTTCCTAAGAAGATTTGTACCTGAATTTGCCGATAAAACCAAGGATATCCTTGGGATGATGAAAGGTAAGACTCCATTTTGATGGAGCACTAAAGGGAAGCTTGATTTTGAAGAAGTCAAAAGAGCAATTTCTCATGCTCCTATTCTGGTATGCCCAGACTTCAAGAAGGATTTCATCATGTACAACTATGCTTCCGCACATACAATATCAACCATCCTGATGTAGGAGAATGAAGAAGGAATCAAAGCTCCCATTGATTTCATGAGATGCCCCCTAAAGGAACATGAATTGAAGATGTCACAAATTGAAAAGCATGCTTATGTAGTGGTGAGAGTAGTGAAGCATTTTAGGTATTATGTGTTGAGTTCTCACACTCTCGTTCTTGTTCCTGATACTGCAGTTAAGTCCATTTTGACTCAACAAGAGTTGGGTAGTCAATGGGGTAACTGGATAGCCAAAGTACAAGAATATGACTTGGACATCAGACCTACTAAGTTGGTACGAGGAAGAGGCCTGTGCCAATTGATCATAAAAACAATTTTGAGACAAAATGTGAGGAAACTGAAGGTACTTCTTTCAGAATTTCCCATGGTGCTTTTTGTAAGCACAACCGATGAATGGTATGTAAATATCACTTTCTTTTTAACTTACGGTGAATGTCCCCTGCATTTAAGCCAAAAAGAAAAGAGGACAGTTAAATTAAGGTCCGCAAGATACATTCTATGGGATAATGGTATATACAAGAAGGGTATTGATGGTGTATTCTACGTTATGTTGATAAGTCTCAAGCAGATAAGGTTGCTAGAATCCTTCCACAATCTAGCATGTAGAGGAAATTTATCTTCCTCCGTGATAGCTTACAAGATCTTACGGGCAGGTACTATTGGCCTACTCTCTTTTGAGATTCAGTTGAATGGGTGGCTAAGTGTGAAGCTTGTCAACATTTCGTTGGCCATCCTAAGCTGACAACTCTTCCCTTGAATCTTGTGATAATTGAAGAACCTTTTCACCAATGGGGAATTGATTTCATTGGAGTAATGAATCCTACCTCTAGTGCCGGTCATAATTATGTGCTCACCACCACAAACTATTTCACCAAGTGGGTGGAAGTTGCACTAATCAAACAGGCCACATCTGAAGCTATGTGAAACTTTCTCAAGGAGAATATAATTGTTAGATTTGGTGTGCCTCACAAGATCGTTGCTGAAAATGCTTCCAATTTCTCATCACATGAGTTGACAAAATTTTGCTATGGATTTGGGATCACGTTGGCTCATTCATCCGATTATTACCCCCAAGGTAATGGTTAGGCTGAATCAAGTAACAAGAACTTGGTGACCATAATCAGAAAGTTGGTCGATGAGAATCAGAGGACATGGCATAAAGCATTGTATGATGTATTATGGGTAGATAGGATTACTCCTAAGCAAGCTATTGGAATGTCCCCATTCTAGGTTTTGTATGGAATTGATGCTGAGATTCCTATCTTTATAGAATTACCGGCCTTACGATTGGCTAAAGAAATTGAGGATGAAATTTTCAAAGTTCCATTGAGAAAAGGATAATGTACCTAGCTAGGCTAGAAGAAGAATGGAGCAAGGTGGTGGATCACATTGTAGATCATTAGAGAAAAGTCAAAAGGATATTTGATAAGAAATCAAAGCAACGTGATTTCCAGATTGGAGATCTAGTACTTCTCCGAGATAAGAGAAGGGAATAGAAAGAGATGCATGGCAAGTTTGATTCTTTATGGAAAGGTCCTTTCAAAATCCATCAGTTGAATGGTGAAAATAGCTTCTGTCTATCATATCTTGATGGAGAGTTTCTCCCTCTACCTTTCAGTGGTCAACATCTGAAGTTGTTCCATTAGTAATGCAAGATGCTCTCTTGCACTGTATTATAATTTATTTTCTGTTGTGTGTTTGCTTTATTTCTATCTTTGTTTGTTTGTTTGTTTGTTTTTTTGGTTTTTCTTCTTCTGACTCGTAACCCAATGGATAAATATTTTTGATACATGAGTTCTCTTCCTTTGATGTCTCAAAGAAAGTCCCCAACTGGAGCTAGTTGTTATCTCATTTTAGTGATTCCAGCTAAAAATGAGATAACCATAGAAAATTTTTGGACAAATCTCTTAAAAATTCCCTTTGAAAGAGATTTTTGGGTTTTTGGGTTTTCATTGCATGAAAACATGTTTCTTGCATGTTTCATGTCACTTGTTCCCCAAAACCCGAAACCCAATTATCTAAGCATTGTTTTGGGTTTTGAAACTTCCAAGCATCAAAACATGCTTTGCTCAATGCATGTTTTATGCCTCATGTTCCCTAAAACTTGAAACCCGATTGCCTAAGCATTGTTTTGAGTTTTAGAACTCCAAGCATTAGAACATGCTTTTCCAAATGCATGTTTCATGTCACCATTTTCAAAACCCGAAACCCGAATTGAATCAAATCCTTTGTATCGGGTTTTGGATGCTCCAAGCATGATGACATGTCATTAATGTCTAGTTTTCTAGTAGTTGGCACACATGTCAAGTGAGGTGTAATTAATGCTAGGTTATTATAAATAGTTAGTTTTTCCACGTCATTTGTTACCTTATCATTTTTGTTGCGTTGGATTTTCATTTATGCTTCTTCTACCTCCAAACCCGATCGAGCTTCCGATCAATTTTGCAGCCATTTTTGATCATTTTTCAAGCTAGTTGAAGGTATTCTTCTCTTCTTTCTATTTAGAATATTTTTGGGTTATTTGTGAAGTGTTTTCTTGGGGTTTCCATTTCTTTTCCTTCTTCATTACTATTTTAGGGTTTTGGGTTGTTTTCCTTGTTTCTTGTCTTTTTCCCATGAGGGTTCTTGTTTGAAATTTACCCCTAGGTTATTTACTTATTTTTCATAGGTTGTAACTTGTAGATTTCAAAATGATTCTAAAAATTCCTAAGTGATCATGAGGTGAGAATTTTTCATGTTCTAACATGTCAGAAACCCGATATACTTGTTTCGGGTTTTACAGGGTGTTTAACATCTCGCTCTTTCCGCCTTGTTTTGGTTTTCCCAGTGCTTGACATCCATCAAGATCCATAATGTGTCGTATTTTTACCTGCTCGACATCCTCAGTTTCCACCATTGTGTTGGGGTTTCCTACTTGTCCGACACTTCCTCACTTCCGTAGTGTGTTAGGTTTTCATTGATGCTCAACATGTCCTGACTTCCGACATACACTCCATTCTATCAGGTTTTGAAGGTGTTTTGCAAGTTTCAAAATCTAAACAGTGTGGTGGGTCTGTGCACTTGTCCAACAAACTTTCAAGCCCGATTCTCTTCCAATAAAAATCAAGGCATTTCTTCTTCGAGACTCCTCATGTCGACCCTGACCAATCTAAGGATAAGTCAGATAGAGAAGGAAAGATGAAGTATAAGTATCAGAAGATGGAGTCTTCTTCTTACATAAGCTGCGTAATTATGACATTCGGGATATAGAGCTTAGTAATATAGATATGGAGGACTTCTGGAAGAGAATTGAGGATTCTTCTTAGAACTCTTGGATGAAGTCGATAGCAGGCAGTGGTCTCCCTCTTGCAGCAGATTTCCAATATCAGCTCAATGCCCTAAATTCATCTTGGCCTGCGCTTCTAACTATGACTCAGCCTCCCGCTTAGTAAGAAATCAAGCAGAGAGTCTATAGTGAAATTGGATGGAGGTTACTTTGATCAACTCCTAAGGTTGCCCGAATTTGTGGAGTATGTTGATTTAGACCTTAAATCAACACAAAAGGTCCTGGGAAAAGATCAGAAGACTGCATCAAGCATGTAAACAAGAAGTTCTTGATCAAGGCTAAGCCAGCTGTTTCTAGGTTTCCCAAGTCGGTCCCTAGAAGTGATTTTATTCTTGAAATCAGTGATATCATCACCCTGCTGAGTCGATTATTTGGACTCCCAGAGTCAAAATATTTCCAAGGGTGGATGTACCAGTTCATGGTCATCATAAAGAAGAATGACCAAGGGATTGATTGGGGTAGCCTAATAAGTGACGAGATAGACTCCCAAATGAAAACAATCTTGTCTACCGACAAGTTCTATATGATGTCATATGTCACCTATGCAACAATAGGCATGAGAAATTACCTAGAAATTTGGATGTAAAGGGAAATTGAGAAGCAATGGAACAATATATGGTACTTCCCTCAACTGACAATAAAAGGGTCTGAAGACCAATATAGAAGAGTGAATGATGCCTTCTTCTATGAAAACATTTGTAGGTTGGATCCTGATCTGAGGAAGAGAAGGGTTTCTGATGAAGCTTGGGCCAAAGTGTCAAAATGGGGTTGCATCTTCTTGCAATTCAAGAAATTTACTTATCTTCAGGTGGTAAGGTTCCATGGTAACCCTTTCCATTTTCCCAGTTCCTAGGTGACAAACTGATCCTCATGGAGTTAGTTAGACAATTGTTGGATTTTCACAAATTCCAACAAAGTAGGCACAAAGCTGCCATCTCCTTCCCTATTTCCATTGGAAGGTATACATGCTCTATAAAGTGGTTAAGGCCAAGAATGTGGTGCATGAGATTTAGGACAAATTGAAGAAACATATGAAGCTTAGGGAGGGATTTGACATCCGAGGAGTTCTCAAGTCATATGGAACCTTGTATCTGCATGTGCCCAATGTGGAAGACATCTGGGTTGATCTTTGGGATGAAGTTTCCATCTGAAGAAAAGACAACAACAGATTGATGCTTGAAGAAATTCAGATGTTAGATCTAGCTGATATCCCCGAAGGCACCGTGGACAATGAAAGTGTCCTAGACACTAGGTATGAACAGTTGGATGGAGACCAACATAGATTCCCAGCTATTGATTGGTTTGTTGCTGAAAATCTTCTATCAGCTGAAAGGGCTGCTCAAAATCTTGTCCATACCAAGGCATGGCTCATTTCTTGGGGAATGAGTTATAAGGAAAATAGATTTTCAAAAATAGCTACTTTAGAAGTGGGACCCTCCAAGGGAGAGAGGGAAGAGGATAAAAGCCCTACCAAGAGGCAGATAAAATTTAAGTTTGTCAGAAGGGGAGAAAAGAAAGGAGCCACATCATCTGCCACTCCTTCACAAATAGTTGAGGTACTAGATTCACCTCCTCCACCAAAACAAGGAAAATTCCTTCAGAAGATGAGGTTGGTCAACCTCTTGTTTCTCCTTTTGTTGATTGCTCATCAGAAGTAAGTCTCTCTCTTACTTCTCAAGATTTGACTTTAGAATCTTTACCTCCTCTCTCCCAATCTTCCTCACCTCATATTTCTACACCACTTTCATCAGCCATGGCCAACATCTTCTCCGACCTCTCACCTCTCTCTACTGGACCTAAGATGGCCATAGATATGCCTCCTCCTTCTGCACCTTCATTCACTGAATCTATCCCCATAGTCACCACACTTGCAGTCATCACTACTCCACAAGTAAACCTTCCTCCACCTATAGATGTAACCATAACACCTCCGATAGGGGAAACTTCTTCCACTATACCTCAATGGTTAATTGATCAGACCCCAAGGAAGAGGAAGGTGGTAGTTCCTCTACCAACCTTTGACTTAGTTCACTCAAGGCCTCTCCTACCAAATCTGCCAAGAAACCCAAAATGGTTTCAAGGGTTTTAGTGGATGCCTTAGGGCATAAGTTTGTAGAGATTGCCACTCCCATGGCCAACAAAACTAAGGAGGATATAAGTTACTGATTATCAGATTACAAGGGTTGATCTGGGAAAGGTAACAACAAAAGGAGCACAACAAGATGCCCAAGATGCCATGAACGTGTTGTGTCAGAAGCTGAAGGAAATGAAGGTGAGTAGAGATGAGCTTAAGGAGAAAGTTCAAACTAGTTGATGAGAGGTATTTCTCAAGCTCTCAAAGCCTTCTTAGTCAATACCGTCATCTTCTACCCCTACTCCTATCAGTTTATTTCTCATCGGTACCTATGATTGAAAAAATCAACGAGAAGGGGAGAATGGTTGATGAATGGATTCAGAGGCTACTCCTACAAGGAAGAGAGGTCATTGATGACACAGTGGAGGTTTATAAATCTATGGAGGAAATAAAGAAAGATGGCGATAAAATGGATGATGAATTTTCACAAGAAATCAAGAACCTTGAGTTAACTTTTGAGGCTCTCAATGCACTGAAATAGGTTCCATCCCGTATCTTAATGGAAGAAGGAATCATTCCACATGGGGATAAGCATTTCTAGCTAACCAAAGCCATCAGATTTAGGATAAAGATTCTCAGTGAAGCTTGTAGAAAGTTGAGGGAATCTAGAGATCAGTTGGTTGATGCCACCAACGACATAGAAGAGGAGCTATCCAAGATCTTTACCAAGGTGTTGGATGAAAGCTCAAATATTCTACCTGCTGACGATCTCTATAAACAAATTCAAGAATCAATTCAGCATGAACCAACTTCCATCTTCGATCTGACAATCATTGATAAGTTCATAAGGATTGAGAATGTTTTAGAATCACTAAGGAAACTCAACAAGAGATTGAAGAAACTTCCTAGCAACGCAAGTGACACTCAAGAAACTTGCGAGGTTCTAAGTGATTATTCTAGTGCGCTAGATGAAGCTGAGATGTAGGACATAATCTAGAAGTTCTAGGAATTTTGAGACAAGTAGGATTTGTTGGAGGAAGACAAGGATGATGAAACAGAACAAGCATAATGTTACATGTCATTTCCATCTAGAGATTGACATGTCTTTTTCATTTTTGTTTCATCACATAGGAAGCAAATTTTGACTTGTTCTCCTACGTGAGAGTCAAGAAAAATAGGATTCTCGTTAAATGACTATTTTCTAGGATTTATCCTATTTTCTCTCTACTCTTTCTATTATAAATAAGGGATGCTTGTGCATTCCAAAAAAAGGAGAGAGATTTTTAGAATATTAAGAGCTATTGTGAAGAAGAAGAAAAACTTTGTATTTTCTTTTTAATCATTGAGGAATAGAAACAAGTGTTATTTTGCAAACTTTATGTTGTGGGATTCATCTATCTTGAGAGATTGTTCTTATGTCCAAGATCTTAAGCTATTCTTTGTTTAGTGTTCTTGATTATTTTAATCATTTCAAATATTACACTCATTATCTAAAACTCATATAAGTATTTCTTGATCTGTGTTTTCTAGAAAGAAAATACGTTCCTCTCATTCCCTTCCCACTCTTTGTTTTATATATAATAGTTTCCTTTCTAATCCATTCTATTTCTAAAGTGTAACATCTCCATCTCATGTTGATATGGATTTTAGGATTGTATCCCAACCCCAATGGTTAGAATAGTGTGAATATTGTATATATTATTTCTACTATGTTTTAGATCAGTAATAAACAGGCTACCTCACCTATCTTTGAGGAGGGATTTAATCCTGTGTACTATGATTGAACCTCATATTTTGGTAGCATCACATAGCCATCCATTAAAATGAGACATAGGATTTGAATTGGATGATTGACTACAGGTAATCTGAGTCATGGAACTCTTTGATGGAGGAAGAGGTCATTCAAGTGACTTATAAAGGTGGTCCTATGAAGGGAGAGAGGACCATGAATCAAGAACCAAATTATATGTTCGATCGATGGAACTTGGAGTCACATGAGTCTTCAAAGGAGGAATACATCATTGAGGTGATTGGGAATGAAGGTCCTTTTAAAAAAGGGGAGAATGTGATTCAGGATTTGATCTAGGGGTATCCAAACAATAGTTGGGATCTGAATCTTCAGAAGAAGAGTGGGAATCCAAACAGTGGTTTGGATCTGATTTAGAAGAAGAGTGGGGGGTGTATACACCTATAATTTAGCCTAAACAATTTAAAACACTTAAATTGTGCTAATTATCCTTTTCCCCACAAATTGATGACATATTGTCAATAATGCTTATCTTCTCTTCTATCATCGTTAATTAATTACAATAAGTAATTAATTAAGTCTTATATTCAACAAATACCCTAATTAACAACCTTCCGTTAATTAATCCTTCTGTCTATCTAGACTAATTAATTATTATTAATTAATTAGCTTCCCCTTTCATTAAACCAATAAATCATTATTTAATTGATTTAATCCCCTTCTATAGTCTAAATCATGCTAATATTCCTCTAAAAAGCTTTTATAAGCTTACACATCTATTAATTAATCATCTTGATCAATTAATAAACCCCCTTTATCCACATGAGTCACTAAAGGACAAGCTAAACTCTCCTAAAGTTAACTCAACCCTATCTAAACCCCCCTTATCCACAACTAACTCAACATATCTATTATCCCACATGAAAAGGGATGTAGAGATCGCTTTATCCATTGGGCTATATAAAGAGCCCTCCTCCTACCTTTACACTTACACCTATTCCTTGAGAAACAAAAGAGAAGCATATAGTAAATATACTATAGCCATTTTGTCATCTTGGAGTATTCTTCATTGGAGAGGCTAGCTACTTTCATTTCTTGTATTCATCCATCCAAGTTTTGAAGTCATATGGAGATATGTCAAATGGTCTTGTAGCCATGATTTGACAAGACTCCATTCTTGAAAACCTTGAGATTCAAACATATAATCAAACATTTTTATTGCTAAGGATCTAAGTAGGTTCATTTCATTTTTAGCATTCAATAGAGATAGAAATTAATGGATTAACATGTTAGTTTGAATATTTGTTCATGTTCTAATGCAAGGATGTTAGTAGATTAGTTTTTCTTAAGATCTAAGCATGATGGTGCATTGAATTTGATTTAGCTTTGCTTTAGGACTACTAGGTGTTAGTTCTAACTCTTTTTTTGCATTGCTAAAAATACATATACATAGGGGAACCTAAATAATAATTTGGATGAGAAGCATCCAAACCATACCACCGACTAGGAGATGAAGGTGGGAATATGGTATTCAAGTGTGCCTTTACGATAGAAAAGTGACAAGCGAGCATGGGAATCAACAAGTAACCTTTCTTCATACCCAACCTCCCGAGGTTATGCCGAGACAACCGGTGGAAATGAAATATATGTGGATGTAGAAAAACTAGTTGGGAAATCTTATATCCTCAACATGCAATAATGGGATTTGTGAGTCTAAGGCAAAGAAATCTCTCCTAACTTGAATTGGTGTAATGGATCGTTTAGATATAATAGTTTCTTGGAGGCTCCAATCAATGTTGAGCTACGATGAGATCCTATCTATTGGTTTTGGATGCGTGGAAATTGACATGTAGGTGCTTTGTGTATATTTCCGTGCAAGGTCATGAAAGTGGTAGTGAGAGGTGTAGTGAATTTATAGGGAACTATGGGTGGTTTTCTAGTCTAGCCTAGAAAATATTAGCTTGATTGAATTCTATATTTAATATGGAAAATTGTGTTATGATATCAAGCGGGAGTGGTGAAGATCTAAATACCAAAGTGTACGTAAACCGGTGTCAATATTTAACCGATTGGCATGCCTGTTGGGTTGTGGGACCTAGGGATTACAACTTTGATTTTGTGGTTGTTGTGGACCTATTATGGTGTGAAGCATTAATCTCTTCTTCCGACAATCCAATAGTTATAAGCCTTTTTAGCTTCTATGTTTAATACCAAGAGTTGTGTGATCTTCTCGAATACCTTACGGGTGTTCTAGCAACTTGTATGCATAATCCTGTGTCTATGTTAATGAGAAGGTCTCCTACGTTTGGTGAGGAACTAATGAATTACAACAAAATATTTTATCTCTTTCGGGTTCTTGTATCGTCATGCAGATACCCTATCAAGGCAATCTATAGGTGGGTTGATTTGACCAGAATGTGTATGCTTTATTGTCTTCAATATTCAATTCTCTCAATTGATCACTAACTACTTGTGGGTTTGTTTCCGTTTGAAAGACGTGAATTCTAAGACCTTGATCTATATCTATTAATGTTGTGAAGAGATTTGGCTGAGGTATTACTGGTTCGAACACGTAATCCTTGGGCTCTCTGGGTCCCGTAATTGTCATGCAAGAGATAATGAAACATAATTGAAAGAAATAAATGAATTATGAAAGATATATCTACACTATGCTTATATTTTTTTTTGTATTTTTGAAGATAGGGTTTTGAACAAAATTTAAAGAGTGACTATTCTACCATATTAAGATAATGAAAAATTAATTTAATAATAGAATTAAAACAAGCAAGGTAGCCAGATGTAGCTATTTTCCTGTGCATTTGTGAATTTATCCTAAATATTAAATAACTAACTAATTTAATTGAAAAGACCTTCAATCTTACCTCAGAAGTGAGGAATAAATCACAGCTTCTTAGAAGCTATCATTCCCCATAACTTTCCTCATAATACTAAAATAAATATTAACTAAAATAAAATGATTTCCTATTCTCTTTGATATATCAGAATTACAACTTTGACGATTCAAGCCTAGAGTTTACAGAACAACAGAAAATCTAGTTGTATTATGAATTGTCCCCTCAGTGTGATCTCTTCGTTCCTTCATGTTCTCATGAATCCAGAAAAGTGGGAATGTGATAGTGGTAAGCGAGAGAATATGTTCAAACAAAGGGCAGCTTGGACATAAGTTGAATAAAATGCAAGTAGGAGAAGGATAGTGCAAGAGAACAAAGCTTGACTATGCGATTCCTAGCGGGATTGTTACAGGGATACAATACAAGCACACCGAAATCTCTAGGATCTATACTTCTTGTGACAAAACAACAACCTATAATTCTAAGTAGAATCAAGATTCAAATGGACATAATCTAGAACTAGAACTGTGGAGCCTTGAACTGAGAGGCTGAAAGCTTTACAAAATCTAAACTTGTTGAGACTTATTGAAGAAATTTCAAAACACACTGAATAATAATTCATAGAGGGAGAGGGGCCATTTTCTTGTAAACAAGCTTGGTATTTATAGCACTTTGATTTACCAGAGGGTAAGTTTGAATTGAACTCTTCTATTATAAACAAAGAGGAATTACTATTTACTAGGTGGCTAAAACTTAAATGCAAGCAAGAGTGGTTGAGAAATATGAGCGCCACTTGATTTTTTATGTTGATGAAAGCATCAGAAATTTATGGAAAATGCACACAAGACCGTTGCCCTACCTAGGGTGGTGGTTACAGGACCGCCGCCCTGTCCTGGATGGCGATCCACAAGACCACCACCTAGGTAGGGCGGCGGTCCTGCAACTAAAGACCAAAATGCAAGGAAAGAGAGGAACGGGGTTAGAATAAAGCATGCGAAGGATGGATAAGGCATTTTAGGATGAAAATGTATACTCAACATGATTTTTAGATTCGAACACCTTGCGAAGAGATCTAAATCATCATTGGGGTTTCTGTAACCTCTTTCCGACAGTATAGTACATATAATTTTGGGTATGTACACGGGGCCCTCTAGCGCGAAGAATCAAACGAGGTTTAGTTTTAATGGGAATATTATTATTTGAATTCCTAAACCTATGTTCCGTATTGTTGTGAGTATAAGGGACCTTATGATAATCGATCATTGTTAGTCTTTGTTTAGGTAAAAATGCCTAGACCTAGATAGTGGCCTGTTTGATTAGTGCAACTTCCACCCACTTGGTGAAATAGTTTGTGGTGGTGAGCATGTAATTATGACCAACACTTTGGAGGTAGGATTCATTACTCCAATGAAATCAATTCCCCATTGGCAAAAAACAGCTTCTTCAATTATCACGAGGCAAGGGAAGAGTGTCGACTTAGGACGGCCAATGAAATGTCGACAAGCTTCACACTTAGCCACCCATTCCACTGAATCTCAAAGAGAGTAGGCCAATAGTACTTGGCCCGTAAAAATGCCTAGACCTAGATAGTGTGATGAAAATCCTTCAAAGGGATGGAAGTTCTATGTTGATTTAGGGAAGCATAATGACATTCAACTAGACATTTCGTACGTATGGAGATGTTTGCATTATTTTCCAAAGGAAACCTAAGGAAAATTGGCATCATGATGATGCAATCTCAATCAGAGAAAAAGGGATTGTTTTAGAAAACAAGTTTTCAAGATGAACGATCATAAGGGACAATCTTGCAAGTATAGATAACTAAATAAATTGATCAAAGTGTTTACCTTTTACTTTCAACAATAGTTTTGATGCTAGATAGCCAACTCTATGTCAATAATTATGTCAAGTTCAAAAAATGAACAAGGCGTAAGTATTAACAAAGCGTAAGCATGACTCCCAATCAAAGGATACCACGATAAGTTCAACAACCAATAAGGCCTAAATGTTAAAGGGAAAGATTTACAAATGTAAGCCACGTAACCACACCAATTGGACACGTCTATCAAGATTCGTAGAGAAGTAAGATATTAGTGTCAAAGTGGTATCGAAACAACACAAACAAAGTAAGTGAAACCTTTCAAGATTTGGGACAATGTTTGAAATCAAAATAAGTCAAAGTATACTAAGGATGTGCTAAAATGTGGGTAGCGTAAATCCACAATGCAGACACTTAGATCACGTTTACGAGAAACATGATGTAATTATTTAATTGTGTCAAGACAATGCAAACAAGGTAACATGTTAAAGGGAGATCAATTTGATGAATCAATCCTAACTATGATGATGATCATGAAATCAATATCAAGTGGCCATCAAAGATATAAGGACGCATCCAAGCACTTTAAATGTTTAACAACTCAACCGCAAACATGGATGAGTGTAAATGGATAAAAAAGTGGTGAACACTATCTATGACAACACTCCCTAAAAGATGCCTTCTTTTGTCCCAAATGGGAAACAAGAATGCAAAGGTATAGATCAAAAGATGAAAATAAACTAATCATCACTTGGCCAAAGTTTCACCTCGTCCTAAGGTGAGAAAGAAACCAAGCTAAGTGATATGTCGTTTAATTTCATGATGAGTGACACTTAGATCAAAATTAAGTGGATTCATTACCATGTTCAAAAACAAGGCTTTGAATCTAAACAAGTTATCACTTTGTGATGGAAAAGACGCGATAATGGACTTTACAAAGTGGGCTCAAAGAAAAAATGGCTTTCTTAATAAGATCACTTAACTAGGTGTCACAAGTTGTCTAAATGCGAGCTTGATTTACCCAAAGAGTCACACTGACTAGTTTGGGAGTATCTCAGCTTTAATTTACTCCTTCTAATACAATGAGAAACTAGTGCATTTAGTTGTATCGGCATTGGGGTCGCGATACAAACAACTTTAAATTTAAACTCTCAATGTAAATACTAGTCAAGTGGGTAAGTAGAGTGCTTCTTGTTTCATCCACAAGGTTACTCAGTGGTGGACTACTTTAGGGTTCCTATAACCATCCCCATTGTTATAAATTAAGGTTTTATGCTAAAGGGGGTATGTTCTAGTTGAGCGGATATGGACGTACCATTTTTTGAAACCTACAATATAGTGTGATGTGAAGTGGTGTGTTTTTTATCTTGCTTAGCTTAATGTGGTTTTAAGTAGCACACCGTTTGGCAACATGTATGAAAACACATATTAGTGGGCTTGTGTTTCAAACCTCCTTTCTTTGTGAGACAAGTTTTACTTCTACATACAGGGAGTTGGTAGTTTTCCACAAAAGATCATGATATCAAAAGAGAGTTTACGTGTTTCTTTTGATTCCTAAGATCACCAAAAAAGCCATGAAGGAAGAGCATACACAATGTAGAAACCCAACTAAAACAATATATGGAAAATACTTTAAGTGTTTTGCAAAAGGAAACTTGTTTTAGCCAACTTTGACAAGTTAATTCATTTTAAAGCTTAAATTGAAGTGTTTTGGAAGTAAAATAGAAGGTTTTTGATTCCCAAGATCACCTAGAAGGTGTGAGGGAAGAGCATATGCATTTCAAAGGACCCATACAAATGAAAAATGTGAACACTCAACTAAGTTAGCAAAAAAATATGATGAAAAAAAACCTGTAAATCACTATTAGAACACTCTGCAAAATTTTTAGAAAACTACCAAAATCAAAAAATTCCGAGAAATCTATTTTTAGCGTTTTTAGTATTTTGCATTTTCGGAGGTATCCAGGAATTTTGGGAGTTTGATGATAGAAGTAATGATACCAAATGTATATTAATTTTGGAACTTCCCTCACAAATTTCACTTCGTGCTCTTTCGACGCCTATTCAAGTTCTGAAAATGGGTCAACGAGCGAGGAGATATGACCCAAACTAGGAGCACTAAAAATAATAGGAATAAATCCAGATCAAACAGAGACACTGTGCATCCGAATGATGCATGTGCCCCCAATCAGTGGATACACACCCCAACCAATGAGTATACATGGAAACAAAATATGATAGTGATTTTAAACACTGCTTGGGCCGAGAGATAGGTATGCTAGGGTTTCAATGGAGATGCCTCCTTCCCGATGAATACACTTGCAAGCCAAAAGATGAATCAAAGCTGTTTGTCAAAAATACACCTATGCATATTGAGGAAAGGTACACATGATAGTCAACAGAAACACTAAATGTTTGACAAGTACACAACCCTTTGTAAATGACCTATTAGTGAAAAAATATGACTAGATGGGTGTTTGTCTTGTTCGAAAGGTGCACTAGGGTTTCAATGGAGACGCTCCCCTTTGGTACACATATGTGTACACCCTATAAAACCTAAAAATTCATGGAAATGAAATTTTTAACAATCAAACTGGTTATTTATTAATCAAAGAAACCTATTTCTAGTTTAGACCCACAAAATATGCATGAACAAGGATGATTTAGCTTACTTAAAAATGAAATCAAGTGAATAACAAGCTATATTTCCTAGAAAGCATGAAAGTGAACTTGAAAAGCTTGGAAAAGGCTCCTAGAGGAAAATGGAGTATGTCCCACTGGGCATGCCAAATGTGTTCATGAATAAATTAGATATGCCATGGAAATGAAGCTAAAACATATAACCTCAAAGCACGAACCTAATCTACACTAAACCATCATGATAAGAGATAAACAAGACTAACATTTATCATTGTATGAACTAGATTAAATCTAAACTAACATGATAAAGCTACTTTCTACTCTTTAGATTACTAATTAAGCAATTGAACCTAAAAGATCAATTTAGCAATCAAAGGGGTGATTAGTTGTTTATGGTTCTCAAACTTTCAATAATGGAGTCTCACCATTAATGAATTCAAGGCCAATGGTTCTCTTCATATTACTTAAACTTGGATTATGAATGTAAATGGAGGCTATTAAATCAAGATCAATGGAGGGGGTAAGATTAAGATCAAATGTCTAATTAGCTTAAAGCTAATACAAATGGAATCCCAAAGCTAGGTGTTCTTAGTGTTAATAAGATATCCTAAGTGTGAAGGTGTAAGGTTGAATGGGAAGGCTTAGCCTTCTATTTATAGTTTTTAGTTTGGGAAGATTTGGAATTATTGTGCATGTGGGACTAAAGTCTAAAAATAAATTTATGATTAGGAGTTGATAAACATGCTTTAGACTAGTTAAACTCGACTAACAAGTGATTAGAGACTCATTGAGAGTTGGGAGGAGTTTGATTAACCATTTTTAACTGATAGATAACCTAGGAAGCTTACAAAAGTGGTTCAGAGAAAACTAGGGAGGTTATGAATGGTTGAAAGATAGAATATTTAGCTAATAAGAGAGATATTATCCCAATTAGCTGATTATAGGAGGAATACGACCGAAAGAGTGTTGTGAATGTGCATCCAAGAATGGGGAATTAACAAAGTGTCGTTAATCGGTTGAATTGGAGGAAATGCTAAGTGTAAGCATATTTTAGGTGTCTACATATATATGTATTTGACTACTTGATCATCTTCTCTTTTGCATGTCCGTCCGTATTGGAAGCAAGAAATCAACATCACACACATAGCGGGTACATCACACACATGATACTAACCATGCAGGTACACCACACACATTGGAATACACACACACATTTCCACTCTAGGTTTACTCTCATCACGTGTTTACACTTTTCATCTTTAGTCTCCATGGTCCATGTTTTTATCATGCACACTTTTTTATAGTCCCTAGGAATGCATACTACATCACTCTACATGGATATCAGGTACACATCTCTATCTACTTTATGTTACCAAGTTTTTGCTCACTAACATAAAGCGAGTGCAAATGTAGACACAAAATCATGCACTTTGAGTCATTATTTAGTCCCAGTCTCATACTACTATTCATATGGTTCTTAAGTGAAAAGAGTAATAATCAACCCATGTCTTTGGCCATTTAACTTTTTTTGCTCATGTTATTTTTATCTTGCACCTGTACTTTCCCAATATGTATTCTCATACTACATTTTTCCTATTTCTTCTTGGGGAGCCCAACTAGGTAGGGTGCCCTAGGTGCCTTGGTCCCCTTTGGGAGCCCCGATCCTATTTGTACTTTCCCCTCACTTTTTGGGAAATTTCTAGCCATTTAAGCTTCTTATAATTTTGGTGGTTGGAATTTTGGGTTTAATTACGAAGTTAGAGCAAGAGAACCATATAAATATAAAGTTATGTGACCATAGTGAGGGACCAAGCACTAAACACTTTTATCACCACCTAAGGTTGCATCCATCAAAGGCATATAAAGATACATTTACATCCATCTAACTCCATCAAGAATCACATAAGGCTAGTTCATCGCATCACACTTCATAGGAGGGGATTTGATTGTTTCCATGAAAACATTTACTAGATTCTACATTTAGTTACTTGCTCTCTACTTCACAAAGTGTGATTGACATAAGAGCACCTAGGGCACAATTACACACACACACACACACACACACACACCTAAAAATACATTAGATCTGAGATGTAATACAATTCCCAATGATATGTTCATCAATTTGGTAGCTGAGGATAGTTTTACCCTTTCATATACATCTTTATTTTTTAGGGTTTTGATGCTTTGTGGGGTTTTCCAAGTGATTCTTCCATTACAGGTTTACTAGTGTTTTGTCGATCACACAAAGACATTCATGTGATAGGAAGAGAACACAGGAAAACATCAAGCAACACTCCAAAGGAGGTTTTATGGTCATTTCCACATACCGTGGTGCCCACAGGCACCCTTATCCCTCTCCATGTGCCTCTATCTATCTAGATAGTCCAGATATGTGCCTTTTTAGGATCCTATGCGAATGTTTTTTCCTCCTGTTCACCTATTCCAAAGCTGTGATACAGATCATGTCACATATGAAAATCATCTAACCCCTTCTTTATCCTCTTTGCACATTAGGTTTTTACATTTTATTTCTTAGCTTGCTTGGGTTTATTTCAGTATTTTATTACTTCATTTATTTAGTTATTTTACTACTCCTATAACATTATATTACACTAGAATAATCTATTTTAGTTAATTAATAACAAAATAACCATCCTATCATAATTCACTTTCCACAACCATTAGTATGCAATAATCATAAGATAGGTGTACCATATACCAATACTAGGAGGGAAAAACAATAATTCCCTAGGAGGAAATGACTTACCTTCACACATGAATAAAAATATGAACATTGTTTCATCTAATAACTTAAATTTCACATTTATGGTAGTAACACGATAGGAGTGTACAAGATAAGTGTAGTGATAATAAGGAACACAAGTTTATTAACCTTGTAAAATAACCCTTTCTTCATATAAAAGTACTAAAAAGGTACCAAATTTGAAGAAGTTGGATGTTGGAGACTGGTGAAGATATTCCCAAATTCTTGATCATTAACATACTAATTAGATAAAGTTTAAAATTCCATATGCAAATATTTTACAACTATGAGGGTGTGAGGTATATAATGATTCAAAAAATACACAATAATACTTTTGGTTACTTAATTATACTTGATTACCAAGTGAAATTACTAAAGATAGGAATCCCACTTCATATATTGAGCCTCTTTAATTTCATATGTCATTCAAGAAATTACAAAGAAAAATGATTCATGAGAACAATTACTTCCTTACCATGAATATATTGTATTTCATAAATTATGGCATGGACCAATGCATATGAATCCTTTTCATATGTTTTGTAGTTACTTGTTGTTATGTAAATGTGCAACATGAAAATTCCCATTTTTCAAACTTGACAATGATCCCGAGTCAAAATTTTTATTGTAAGCCTTCTCAAGCACCCCTCTAAATCAGCCTATCCCCCATGTCAAAGCTTATCCTATCCTCCCAAGTGGTCCAATGTGTTGTGTCATCATGTCCATAGGTGATTTAGGGAGAATAAAAATCATTCAAGTACTTTCGAGGTGTTATTTCTCAAGGTGGATTTTCAAGCAGGCCTAGGAATGGCTATTCTTAGCCTTTCTAGGACTGGTGCACACCCTCTGGAGCTATGTTGAAGGAAAAAATTAATCATGAAGGGGTAAAGAGGATATAAGAATGTTTTGAAATTGATTTTGGAATATTCGGGAAGTTTCATAGGTTTTGGGACAAGTTCAACAAAAGTGGGTCCTAGAGGGTGAAACAACTTACATTGCAAAAACAACCCCTGAGCTTTGGGAAGTAATTTGAGAGCTCTGTAAAGATTTAGAGGCATCATAATTTCCATCCATCTACTATTTTCTACATGAAAAATATGCAATATTGAAGAAAAATCATATTTTTAGGATTTTTCAGTAGAATTAAGGTATGATATACCCCTCCCATTGTTTTAAAAAGGCCATTTATAGTCAATTTAATATAAATAAGTGCATGAAAAGGCATCTATATACTTGAGTTATGCCTCGAAAAGTTTCTCCCAAGGTAAGATCAAGGAGTTAGTAAATTTTTGGGTGGACACATGTCAAGCCTAGATGGTGGCGCACTTTTTGCACCAACCACCCAAAATTTTGGGATGGTTGGGACATAAAAGTGTACCCAAATCTTAGATAGCCCCTTAAACCATGATATGACCTCCTTTAAGCCCAAATTTCCCAATTAAGCCCTCGTGCACCATTTTCTAGCACCCACCTCCATCCAACCATAGAGTGCCACTTGGCCTAATGAGAGAGGGGTGCAAATTTTTACACCAACCATCCCAAACATTTGGGATGGTTGGGAAAATTTTCTCCACCCATGCTCAGCCCCTTCCCAAGTCACCCATATGACCCAATTTTGGCCCCTAGGTGCTTTTAGTGCTTTTTCACCAATTTCCCAACAACCAATCAATGAACGCCACTTGGACCAATGAGGAAGGGGCACACTTTTTTACACCAACCATCCCAAAATTTTGGGAAAGTTGGGATACAAAATTGTGCTCATGTCAGTTTTTAAGAAATACAAATTCTTTTTTCATTTTGTGTGTTGCTTCTACTTCTTCCCATGCGCATGTGCACACAAACCCTCACCGCCGACAACCCTATTTTTCTCCCTTTTTCTGCTCTCATCACTTGAACATTACAGTACACACCCATTCCTCTTCCTCAATTTCTTATATCACACCAAAAAATTTCTTTTTCATTTGTCACTATGCTGAAATTTTTCTAGAATATTCCATGAGCAAAAATAATGATGTGCTCATATCTCACAAACCCCAAGGCATATTCCAATGAAATTTTGACCATATCTTCCTCTCCCAATCACCTCCATCCTAAAAAATATAATTTGAAAATGAGTCTCAGATTATTAATGGTAGTTATTTCAAATTTTATTCCCTAAACCCTTATTTTGCAATTTTCCATTGATCTGAAAAGCGGGTGAAGATGAAATTTTGTACAGAGCATCCAGAGAGAAAACCTAGATCAAAAATGGTATATTTTTACTCAAATCAAAGAGGATAATACCATCTTATAAAAACATTAAGTTTTATTTGTTCAAACTTACTATAAATACTAAATTTACCAAAATAATAAAAACCTTCAAAGAAACAAAACCTAAAAATCACCAAAATGGAAAACTAGGCACACATACCAAAAAAAAAAAAAAAGAGAAAAAGAAAAAAACTAACTTTCTAAAAGTATAAAGTATTTAAAAATGATCATGAACATCTACGAGAATGTATCAATCATGGTGAAGACCCCACAAAACTGATTCTCGAGGCAAAGCAACTACCTTTCCCAAAATAGCAGATCATGGATCCCAATGGCTAAAAATAGAAAGTTCTAGTGTTGATTGTAAAAATAGGCTCCATTTTCAGTTACCTCACATATTTTTGTCTCCTTAAAAATATTACAATATGGTTTCATATCTCAAACAAGTCAGTTCATCCTTCATAGAGGTCTTGAGGCATCAAATTTGTACCCAGGAGCAAGACGAGAAGACCATAGGGCGCAATGCAGGTAAAACCTAGGGACATTGTGCAAAATAATAAGTATTAAAAAGGGGTCAAGGGTCTATGATATTATCATTTATAAAAATTTGGTTGGGTTAAACTAATATTCTCTCCTCTCGGTGGGTTGATTTAAAATGAGCTAAGCGGTGAGCTCGATGAAAAATTTGGAAGAGTTGGTTAAGTGTGATTAACTAAAATTAACTAACTAGAGTGTAGTAAATGATAGCTAATCTAATCTAGGAGGACATATAAATGGAGTAAATAAATTTATTAAGGAATTATGTAAATGACATTAGTAATAAAAATAGAAACTCTAATGTGCAAGAGAGAGATAGGAAAAAAGTTAGCTAATTTGATGAAGTGGCGGGATTGTGTTGTAGAGGAGACTAGAAAATCAAAAGCATGAATGAATTTGTGTAGGAGTGCCGAGAAAGTATGGAGCTGGAGGATCCACCTAGACTGGAGCACCTGGAAGAGGACTGGGGAACCTATGGTCACTCTGCTCTTTAATCTAGTTGCCTTAATCTACATAAAATATCTGAATCTGTTCTTCACAGGGCCAAAAGGTGATCTAGAATATTCATTTCCTATCGCATCAATCTTGTTGTCCTATGTCGGAAGTCACCAATATCTCAAGATAGAAGAAATACTTGCAAGACCCAAAAAAAAAACATCAAACCCTAAAAAATAAAAATTCATATGAAGGGGTTGGATTGTCCTCAGTTGTCATAATGGTGGACTTACTAACTAAGCACTACACTACATCTTAGACCTGATGTAGTTCTATATGCAAGTGTGTGTGAACATGCCCTAGGTTTCTCTTGTGCTGGTCGCACTTTGTGAAGTAGCAAGAAATAACTATGTGTAGAAAATGTAATAATTTGTGTGCATGGAATATAATAGAATCCCTCCCCTATGAAGTGTGATGCTTATGTCCTAGCCTTGTGCCTTGATAATGGAGTTATGTGGATGAAAGTGATCTCCAATGCAATAGATGGATGCAACTCTAGATAGAGTGATAGTAGTAAGTGATGCTAGGTCCTCATTATGGTCTCATAACTTTATATGTATATGGTTCTCTTGGTATCATTTCATAATTAACCATGAAAAGGCCGACCACAAGAAATAAAAAGATGTAAAATGGCTAGAAAGAGCCCAAAAAGTGGCGAGAAAACTCTAGAATGATTGGGGTGCCCCTGGTGGAATCGGAGCTCCACAGGCATCCTAGTACTAATCTGGTGCCCAGTGAGACTAAAATAATGTGGGATGACAAAATATGATTGAACATAAGGGTGTAAGAGGTTCATAATGATGAACTAAAATGAAGTGGCCAAAAGATAGGGGTTAATTAGTAATTTTTCCCTCGAGAACCTTCTAAATAGTAGTATGAGATCGGGATAAGTAAATGTCTAAAGTGCATGATTTTGTGACTACATATTTCCCCCACTTTATGTTAGTGAGCGGAAAGCTCGGTAACATAAAGTAAATAGTTGCGTACTTGATATTGATGTAGAGTGATAAAGAAGATGTGTCAAAGAACTAGATAAAGTGTGAAATGATAAAAAAATGGATGAGCGTGGAAAGTAAAAATGAAAAATGTGCAAAGAAAAAGTGATGACAATAAACCTAGGGTGGAACACATGTGTAACTACTTTGTAGTGTGTAGTGTACTTGCATGGTTAGTAAAGTGTGTGTATTTTTGTTGACATTTATGTTGTTGTTGTTTCCCCATTTGTTGCTTATTTTACATACGACTGAGACCTTCCGGGAAGAAAATGATTAAGTAGTCATATATGTATTTATGTAAGTGTTAAAACGTAATGTAAAATCCACATGTAAAAGTACGTAAATATAAAATATGCAAATGTAAATGTAAATGTAAATGAAATATGTGCACTGATCCATGTCGAGAGAGAGTGTGTAGAAGAATATTCTATATTGGGATTTTTGGTGAGATCTCATGCCATAGGTGAAGAAGTGTAGGGAGGAAATGCATTATGTCCTCCAAACTCTAACTTCTTCCTTGAATGTGTGTAGAGATCTCTATACATCATGGTTTTTTTGTCGATCCGACGCCTTGGCCAAAGTAGTGAGAGGCACACCCAATGTAACCTCTAAGCCTATAACTGCTTCCCAAAATGCTAAGGACAATATGTCTTATAAAATCCATTGTGTATGAGGTTTGTAGACTAGTATGAACCCACTCGTTGTATGTAACCCACAATGCTAAGGGTGGAAAGTGCACCGAATCGAACCCAGTGTAAATACGTTATGTTAGTATGTAAAATCCATAATTGATGATCCCCTCTTTGGGGGTGCATGTGACGTCACTAATAGGAGAATGCGGACCCAAAATAGGACCAACCACATGTACACTTTGTAACCATGAAAAGTGATTTTAAGAAACCAAGGCACACACAAACAAGAAGGCTAGCCAAAGACAAGTTAAAACACACATGCATGTAGAAAACATTGTATAAACTACACAAACAATGTGTAAGATACTAATCAAAGTAATGTAAATAAGCTAGAATACAAGTAATCTACAAAAAGAAGGCTGCAAACATGGGACATCACTCATGATGTCGTAAGAAATGCAAGGCCATCATGGCCACAAAAAACAAACAATTGTGCACACCAAACATAGGGCAAAGTCTGCAAATAATAACAAACAATGTCAAAAATGTAACAAACAAGTATGGAAATAAATATCTCTACATAAAAATGTTGCACATGAAGCACCCGTTAACACGTTAGAAAGATAACTAATATGTCAAAATCATGTATACGTAAGTAATGTAAATTGCTAAGTACAAAGCGAAACAATAACATCTTGAAGAGACAAACATGTGGATGCCCCTTGGTGACCGGTGTAGGAAGGGTAGATGATGATCATCGTGTTATGTGTAGGGGTGTTGTATTTATGATCACAACTAGAAGAATGCATGAACACACATATGTGTATGATATAGATAAATTGCATACAAGTAATCAAACTAGCATGTGTAATAAAGTGACCATGAAAAAGAAAAAGTAAGCAAGAGTATAAACAACCATAATATCCAGTATGTTGTGGATGAATGGAATGGAATGCAATATGGAGTGATAGGATCCACATTCCCCGAGTGGATGGAAATCTATGCAGCGAGGTTCATTTGTTTTCCCCTCGATAGTCAAGAATGAACCGTAAATGAGAGCATGTCATCAGAAATGGCCAATTAGTGTATGTTGTGTCTAACGTCAATAAGGAATGTGGAAGTGTAGTGATGAGATGTGACCTATCGACAATGTGTGTATAAACCTTATAGATGAAGTGTATATCACGACTAGATGAATGTATAAGTGATGATTTATCCTAAGCATATATCACTATCAGATGAATGAAGGAGTGATGATTTAGCACTAGGCATATATCACTAAAAAATGCAAGGAGGTGTGGTGATCTAACCTAAGGTGTAGACCATTAGAAAATGATAGAATAGGTGATGATTTGGCTTAAAGCATATGTCACTACTAGATGAATGATATGGAGTGGTGATGTAACCTAAGGTGTATACCACTACAATATGATGGAATAGGTGATAATTTAGCCTAAAGCGTATGCCACTAACCTAGGAATGCTGCATGATGAAAATTTGAGTAGTAAATGTGTAAGGTACATTTGATTTGTAAACCCTCGCGAGTTGAGTATGGACTAAGGAAATAAAGTATGTCATCAGGTAGTGAGAGCAGCACGTGGAAGACAATATAGTGTATGTAATGAAAAAATTTGGCCATGTGATGAGTGGAATGTGTAAATACATTATGTGTAAAATGTAATGCAATATATGTAGAGTGTGTAATGCGTAATGTGTGTCTGTAACGTGTATAAATAAAATAGTAATGTAGTATGTAAGATGTGTAGAAACCTAGAATTTGGTCTAGTAATTTTAATACCTAAATTGCACTAACTATCCTCTTTCATGTAAATTGACAACACTTCGTCAATGAACTACCATTATCCCTCTATCATCGTTAATTAATTACATTTCACTAGTTAATTAGCCCTCATATCATTCAAAATGCCGATTAACGACCTTTCGTTAATTAACATTCGCTTTACGAGTTAATTAATTATTCTTAATTAATTACACCCGCTAATCTAAATCAATAAATCATCATTTATTGAACCAATTTCTCTCTTAAAATATCCGAATGATACTAAATTTCTTCTAAAGCTTCCATAAGCATCCCACCTTCTATTAATTAACCACCTTTGATTAATTAAACCCTCCTTTCAAATCCCATGAGTCATTAATGATAAATTAAAATCTTATGAAGTATGCTTATCCATTTCTAACATGTCTTTTCTATTATCCCACATACACTAGGATGAAAATATCTCTCAAACCAAAGGGTTATATAAGGAACCCTCATCGTTACCTTTCTTCTTACACCTTATTTTCCCTAGGATAAACTATAGGAATTTTGATCTTGAGTAATTATCCGTTGAAGGAAATAACTTCCCCATCTTGCATCCATTCTCTCAAATTGAAGAGCATGAGAAGATCCAAAAATGGCCTTGTAGCCATGTTTTGGTGAGATATCATTTTCAAAACTTAAGGAAATCACTCCCTTTTGATTGTTAACGTGATGTAAATAGGTTCGTTTGTTAGATTAGCAATCTAGAGAGTAAGAAATAGCTTAGCATTTTGATTTGAGATTGTTCATGCATTGAAGAAGTTGTTTCTCATAAGCTCTTATCTTGATGGTTTCTATAGTAGGTTTGATTGTGCTTAGAAGCTACTAGGTGTTAGCGTTGTTTATTTAGCATGGAAGATTTCTATATGTTCACATTTTGCACTCCCTATGGGATGAATCCTTAGTCCCTTGAAGTTGATTTTAAACTTTATTGCTCCTTATTTAATTTTTAACTAACCCTAATCATGCACATGTTAAATATTTTGAATTCCTTAGGATATATTTTGCTAACTTTACATGTGTTGAGTTGGTCTTATAGGTTTAATTATGATGGTTTGTTATTAAGTTTGGAATAAGAAATCAAAATTTTGACCTTTTTGAAGTTTCTTGCGTCAGAATTCCATATTTTTGATGTCATTACAAGTACACATGTAGGTGTGGGTCTACCACATACATATGTCTTTAGGGATGCATATATGCCGAGTAGGGTGCACTCTTTGTTATAAGGTCCATGTATGGATAGTTTATGTTGCACAAGTGCTTCTCTTGCTACACATATGCTATATGTCTATTTGACCCTCTGCATATTTTTTCTAGTGTCGCGTGTTTGTTGCTAGGTCGTGTAGGTGATATTTTGGCCACATCTATTATTCTATGTCTCTGTGAGTCTATTTTCTGTCAGAGACCCACACATATGCTTCTAGGTCCACTTACTCATCTCTCTAGGCACATATATGTGTTGTTGTTTGTGTTTTTAGTAGATATGCATGTGTGTTATCAAGTCATGCTCTGCTATTAAGGGCGCATGTAGTGTTCTAAGGTGCACGAGACATGATCTATTAGAGTTTGGGAAATATTTTCTAAGTTTGCAAGATTTGATATTTTTATTGGTGACATCTTGCAAGTTTTTGAAGATAACTATTGTTTGCAGGGTATATTGATTCATGTTTTTGCTAACTTGTTTGAATGAGTTTAATGAATGTATTGTTTTCATTTGCTAGGATAGAGTTGTGTATGCTATTCCCTTGCACCTTTTAGGTGATCTTGGGAATCAGAAACAAACTCTATGAATTTTTCACACTTTTAAAAAACTTTGTTAAAATTCATTCCTAAGGGAATGAACAACAATCAGTTAAAATGAATTGCTTTGCACTTTGATTTCACAAGTATTCTCCATTTTTGTTATAGTTGGGTTTTTGTGTTGCGTATGATCTTCCCTTGCATCTTTTAAGTGATCTTGGGAATCAAAAACAACACTTAAATCCTCTTTTCATGATGTTTTGATCCTTTTTGAGAATTACTAATATTTCACGTGTAGGACCTAATTCACAAGTCAAAGAATCAGGATCTAAACCCAATACTAATATATTTTATTGCAAGTTTCCAATGGTGTGCAAAACTACACTAAGCTAAAAGATTAAAAAAACACCACATTCAAAACATTGTATTTACAGGTTTTAGTTAAGAGCTAGAAATAGTCTTCTTTTAACTAGAGTAAGTGCATTGGTATAAGTGTAGTACTATGCGGATTCTCCTAAGAACCCTAAAGTAGTCCACACAAGAGGGAACCTTGTGGAAGAAACGAGAAGTGCTCCACTTACCTACTTGTCTAGTATACACTTGTGATATTTAGAGTCAAAATTATCTTCACGTGACCCTAGTGAAAATACAACTGAACACATTTATTTCTCATTGTATCAAAGGGGGTAAAGTAAATCCGGGATACTCCAAGTTTAGTCGAGAGAGACTTTGCAGAGGTAATTTGTGACTCCTAGTTGAGAGAACAAATTAGGAAGCCATTTCAACTTAGAACTAACTCTATCGACTCAAAACAAATCATGTTTCAAAGAGCTTTCACGAAGCAAGAACTTTTTCAGAGTCAAAACCTTGTTATTCAAACAAGGGGAGAGTCCATTAAAGTTTGAGCCAAGCATCATTCATCATGAAATTTGTGAAGAATTACTTTGTCTTAGTTTTTCACTCACAATAAGATGAGGTAAAATTTTTCCAAAGTGAATCCAAGTATTTTTGCATCCCATTTGATCTACTCCTTTGATTTTTTGTTGATATTTTGAATCAAAATAAGAAAAACATACATGTTCTATTGATTGATTGTGTCCACCACTTTTACACCCGTTTACATTCATACTTTCCCGAGACTTGATGGTAAAGATTAAAAGTGTGTTGCGCAGGCTTGATTTCTCATTGACCTTCCTTTGAAGTGTTCTCATTGTTTGCATCGCCTTGATATAATTTCAATACTTACATATTTTTCTCATAAAATTGATATAAGTGTCTAGATTATACCATTACACTGCCCAAATATTAATAATTCCTTGGTATACTTTGGCCTTGTTTATTTTAAAACATTACCTCAAACCTTGAAAGGTGTTGTTGTTACCTTATTAATGTCATATCAATACTATTTTGATATTAATATCTTTCTTTTCCGAAAATCTTGGTTAACATATCCAAGTGGTATTGTTGCATGGCTCACATTTGTAACTTCCACTTTTTGGGATTTAGATCTTTTTATATCTAAATGAGTTATAGTATAGTTTGATTGGAAGTCACATCAACCCCTTGTTAATATTTATGCTTTTTTATATTAAATTTGACTTAAGTGTTGACATTGATTTGATTATCTTACATCGAACTACTGTTAAAAACATTTGTATAGGAGTAGTTCCTTGATTGATTGGATTGGTTTATTGAACTTGCATGATTGTACCTTGTGATTGTTTTTGCATTGATTTATCTTTTTAGGACAATCCTATTTGATTCTTTATCATTTGTTATTTTTGAACCATTGTTGATATTATTTTGTGACCTTCACAATCATTGCATTCTATGTTTTTGCTTAGGTTTTTTATACCCTTGATCACATTTGACATTTTTTTTGTAAACACACCTTGCTATGCCCCCTTTAACAAGGATGACATCTAAAAAAATAGAATGGGAAACATCTAACAAGAAAGGATCAAATCCTTTCATTGGTCACAATTTAGGACCACTCTTCTCTGCAACAAAGGAGATAGAAGATATGATCAATAATAGTGGTGATGAATTAGAATCACCATGGGCAGAGTTTGAGTTTGACCCCTCTCAATTGAATGATTTCCTTTTTCCCGAAAAAGATAGAGTACTTGCATGAGTCATAAAATTAGGTGCCAAAACTTCAAATGAACATGAATTCATTTCACCTACCAAAAATTCCCATGATGAAGAAAAGGCACAATGTCCCCTTATTAAAATGGATGACATTTGAGGGCATGGAAAAAATTCTACTTCAAACCCTCAAAATAACAACATGGGCGGTTATAAATTTCCACTTATCAAAATACCCTATAAGGTTAGATTGGAGCATTAACACATGGAGAAACCTCCTCTACATGAGAACCAAGAGGGACCTCAAAATGATGAAGTCACTATGTAACAAAAATACAAATCCTTAGTAGACAATTAGCTCATTTGGCTTCCCATGTGCAAAAGGAAACAAAAAAATGCACATCAAGAGAAACCTAAGGCCAAGAATAGTGAAATTCACACCAAAAATCAAGGGGATGAAACATCAAAATATAGTTGGGTATACATGCTAGCTTCCCCTACCAAAGATCAACTCCTCACACAAGAGTTGCAATCTATGAAAAGTATACTCACGACCCTTTAGGAAAACAATGTCGGACATAGTAAAAAGTACCAATACAAAGAGCTATGTCCTTACCCCTTTGACAGAGCTATGCTACATACACCATTCCCTAAAAATTTCGATTGCAAAAAATTTGAAAAGTATAAACGGAAAGGTGACCCATGAGATCATGTTAAGGAATTTTACATGGCATGCCAGGAAGTGGCTTGTAGTGATAACTAACTTACATGATTATTCACATGTAGCCTAGGGGGTCAAGATTTGGAATGGTTCCTTCACATACCTAAAGGGTCTATCTTTACTTGGCCTAAATTATCAGAGAGATTTGTACTACATTTCTCATTCAATGTAGAAAGTGATGTTACCATGGTAGAATTTTGTAGCGCTAAACAAAGACCTCATGAGAGCTTTTCTAGTTTCTTGCAACATAGGTGGGGGTTAGCTAGCCGCTTCCTTGTTAAATCCTAGAAAAGCAATTAGTTATAATTTTCATCCCCAATTTAAATATGGAAATTTATTTCCATTTACAGATGTATTGTGTCAATAAATTTGAAGAAGTCATAGAAAAAGGAAGCCAAATTAAAAAGGCTTTGATAGAAGGGACATTGAAACCCTTTTCAAAAGACCAATAAACATCCAAACCTACAGACAAACCAAAGTTATTTAACAAAAAAATGTTGTAGGAGATGGTATCACAGACTCTAAGCATATATATGTGGTGCAAATTGGTCATCCTTTCAAACTTACTAAAGGGCCTATTCAACCTCCAATCAAACGTTGATTGTTCACTCATCTCATGGAATCCTTGTCCATGATTTTGAAACAATTGGATGTAGTGAACATGGTTCAATATCCCACAATAATACCCTTTAGTGACAACACACCTAAACCATCATGGTACAAAGAACATGAATATTGTGAGTACCATCATGTCAAAGGCCACAAAACATAAAAATTCTTAAAACTGAGGCACTTTTTCCAAGACCTCATTTACAGTAGAGAAATTGAGGTTGATTCACCTGAGCCCCATCAAACACCTAATTAGAAAATGGGAATATTCAAGGAACCTTTCCCTAAGCATTATAAATAGATGAAGAATAAGTTGGATTAGGGTCAGTCTTCCAAGAGCTATAAAAATATGAATTATGTTTATGCCCAAGCAGACATAATCCATTTGAATCACTTATTATATGTGTTCATTATTCTAATGAGCATGTGAATACTATTAGAATCAAAATAAGAGATTGTTTTTTTGGTAACATAGTGTGCTCATCTCGCAATTCCAGAACCTCCTCTATCTACCCTTCGGGACAGTCAAGCATGATCTTTTAGAATAACTTGAGAAGACCACTACTAAGATCTCGATCTTAGATATTCTTATGATATTAAACGCACATAAAGACATCCTTTAACAACAAATTAATGGGTCATGAGTTTCAACAAATATAAATCCTTCCCACCTTCAAACTATGGTGGAAAATCTCACACAAAGTGAACACATCGCGTTTAGTCATAATGAGATCCCAAATAAATATCACACACATAACTTACCTCTTTACATTGAAGTATTTGTCACCCAAAGGAAGATAAAGAGGGTGATTATGGAAAATGGGAATATTTTGAACATATGTACCTTGAAGCTAATCAAAAATTTGGGATGAAAAAAATTAGATATGGAATCCCACATCATCATAATCAAAACATACGACAATGTGGAGCATGAATTGGATGACACCATAACATTTCCGATGGAAGTAGGACCTACCTATCATAACACCAAGTTCCATGTCCTAGAATTGGAGCTTCCATATAACATGCTTCTTGGCCACCCATGGATTCATGCCATGCAGGCCATACCATCAACCTTCCATTAGTGCATTAAATTGAATCATGAGGGACACACCATAACCATTCAAGGAGATCTAGAACCCTTTGCTCACTGTAAATATTTTAATAGATTTTCACACAAGGGTGCTTATGAATGTCCCTCTACCAAAATTTTTATACCTCTTCAATCTGAATCTCTCACCTCACATGTGGATTCCGACACTATAATCTCTTATGACCACAATTCTTCTTCATTTGTTTCTCTCTTTGATACATGGGAGATGAATATTCTTAAGTACAAATACAAATAATGTGTTATGCAATAGGACCTCTTGGTTTCAGATCTATCCTTATCACCCAAGATAAGAGGAAATCCCAATTATCGATACAAATGACCGGAGAGGAGTAAACCATTGGGAAGTTCCTTCTTGGTGGCTTATTAGCAAAAGATGTTTTTAGACCCTCCCATAATTTGGGTCCCTGAAGGAACTATGCCTTCCTACTACCAAACTCTAGAGTAAACCAAATCTAGCAGAATGATGTACTCCATGGGCTATAAAGGACATGGGTGTGGTAAAAATGAATAAGGTATAAGAGATCCTGTTCTAACCTCAAACTTTAAAAATGAAAAATATGGTGTCAACATTATACGTTATGTATCACACCCCCCAGATCGAGATACTAATTCTTCTGAATGTGAGGATAACTCTTCTCATTTAGATAATGTCACTGATTTTTGTCATAGCTAATACAAGGATATTGCCTCAATGAACCTATTCCTAGACACTGTTTTCTTTACCATAACCCCCGCTAAAACCCAAGTCGACCTTGTCTATCCTACTCTTGTTTATTAGGACCAACAACTTCACACACTTATGTCACTCTTTGAAAATGATGAGGTAATTATATAATTCATGGGTATTCATGACAACATTCCTATCGGGGACCATAAAAATACTTCTACATCAACCTTGATACCTGTGCATACTTCGAGGAGGAGGCTGATGTGCGTACCCAAAATTGTAGGGTATTGCACCACGAAATGATGTTACATGTGCCCCAATGATGATACAGGTCTCCTTGCAAGGTGTTCGGAATCCGAAAGGCTTGCCATGTATACACTTGTATCCCAAATGCCCCACTCGGCCTCTCTGTATGCTTTGTGTCACCCTTTTTCCCTTTTCTTCTTGCATTTTGTCTTGGTGATGAAACCACTACCCCTGCTTGGGTGGCGGTTCCATGACCACCGCCTGGAGACAGGGTGGTGGTCCCATAACCACCGCCATGTACAGGTGGAGGTCCTAGATGCATTTTCTAGATCCTTTCGATGATCAGTCACAAACGTAATTCTTTAAATTTACGCTTCTGTTATCCCCGTTTTGAGTTCACGACGAAACGATCGGATAACCCCTACAAAATTTTTGAAGTGATTTTGCATTATGATCTCTTTTAGAGTAATCGGGTTTTCGGGTGTTGCTAACAGCTTGACATAAGTTTTAACATGCTTTATGTCTTATGACCTCCGAAACCCGAAACCCGCCTTGTATTGAAAAATCCTTTGAAATCGGGTTTTCGGAAATTCAACGCATCGGAACATACTTGTGTTAAGACATGCTTTGTGTCGCGTGACTTCCGAAACCCGAAACCCGCCTATTGTTAAGACAATCCTTAGTAATCGGGTTTTCGGAAGTTCAATGCATCGGAACATTCATGTACCAAAACATGTTTTGTGCTCCATGTTTTCCGAAGCCCGAAACCCGAAATGCACTAAATCTCCTCGTGTCGGGTTTTTGGACTCCTCCAACACGCTGACGTGGCATCCATGCCGAATGGTTGGTGAGTGGCACGTGCGAGTGAAGTGTATTTATTACTGATTTTCTTATAAATACGCCAAAATCCACGTCATTTTTACCGTTCATATTTTTAATTCGTGGATTTTTCGCATGCTCTTCCTCTCCCAAAACCCGCAAACTCCCGTTACCAGACTGGATCGATCGTTTTCGATTTTACTTGTCTCGAATCGAAGGTATTCTTCGTTCCTTCTTTATTCTTAATTTCTCTGGATCGACTGCATATATTTTCTTTCCAATTTCTTGCCAGTTGTTGAGGGTTTTTCTTCCTTCTTCGTTCTGTATTGTTTTGGAAAGGGGTTTTGGGTTTTTAGGGTTTATTTTCTTTTTGAGATTATCAATTGGTGCTATTCCTTCCAAATTCCAATTACTTTCATAATGTTTGGAATATGAATAACAAAAAAGAAAGGAAGATGTCTATGTAGAAATTCAAAGGAAAGGCTCTGTTTTTGGTTTCTTGGATTTTGAAGTTTGTATTGCAGATTCAAAAGTCCGAAATATAAAGGAAGCTCGCAGTGACGGGGTCTTTCAACATTCCGACCTCAACAGTGGGTGCCGGGCATCTCCTAAGTTCCGCCATCACAGTAGACGCCGGGTTTTCGGCAGGTTCCGCCATTAAAAGCAAGTGTCGGGTTTCGCCAAGACTCCGACATATCAGACGTGTCGGGTTTTCAAAGTTTTCCGATATCTTCTTCTGCGTGTCGGGTTCTTCGCTTCTTCCGACGCCTTCCGTCAATCAGGTTTTTCAGTGTGCACAGCATCTCCGGAGTTCCGAGCCTTTCTCTTTCCAATATTCTTCATGTCGGATCCTGGTTCATCACAGGAGAAGGCCGGAAAATCTAGCAAGATGAAATACAAGTTTAAGAAACCAGAATCCCCGTCATATGTCGACTGTAATTATGATATCAGGGATACTGAAATGGGCAACATAGATATGGACGACTTTTGGAACAGGGTGAAGAGTTCTTCTCAAACCCCATGGATGAAAGCTATAGCTGACAGTGGCTTGCCCCTTGCAGCAGGCTTCCCTATGTCTGCCCAGTGTCCAGAGTTTGTTTTGGCGTGTGCATCCAGCTACGACTCGGCTTCTCGGTCCGTAAGGAATCAGGCTAGTGAAGTAGTTATCAAACTAGATGGGGCTTATTTGGATGATCTCTTGAAACTACCAAATTTTGAAGAGTATGGAGCCCTAAATATGAAATTGGCTCGAGAAGGCACAGGACGAGAACGCAGGAGAATTGCATTAAGGATGTTAATAAGAAGTTCTTGGTTAAGGCAAAACCAAGTAATATCTAGATTTCCAAGAACTATCCTAGATCGGATTTCATCCAAGAAATCAAGCGATATTATCACCCTCTTGAGCCGGGTGTTTGGCTTGCGAGAATCAAATTTATTTCATGGATGGATGTACCAATTTATGGTCACCATTAGGAAGAACAAGCAAGGGATTGGTGGGAACCACGATCGGTGATGAAATTGATTCCCGGATGACGACGGTCCTGTCAACCAACCGGAAAGTTTTATATGTTCTCATACGTGGCCTATGCGGCAGCAGCACTGGGATGAGGAGTTATCCGAGGTTGGAGACTAAAGGAAGTAGAACCACAAATCCAGTCTATAAGTATTATCCTCAAATAACGAAGAAGGGGTCCAAGGATCACTTTAGGAGGGTAAATGACGCCTTTTTCTATGAAAACATCTGCCAGCTCAATCCAGGGCTGAGAAAGACAAGGGTCTCGGATGAGGCATGGGCTGAAGTATCTAAGTGGGGATGTATCTTCTTACAGTTCAAGAAGTTTACTTACCTTCGAACGGTCATGTATTCCGGAGAACCTTTTCGTCTGCCTCGTTATCCCGGCGATAGATTGATACTAATAGAATTGGTCAGACAGTTATTGGATTTCCACAAGTTCCAACAGAGCAAGCATAAGGCAGCTGTATCCTTCCCAATTTCTATTGGGAGATATACTTGCTCAACAGCGGCAAAAGCTAAAAATGTCGAATGTGAACTCCAGGAGAAGTTAAAGAAGCATATGAAGTCTCGGGATGGTTTTGACATCCGAGGAGTACTAAGAACTTATGGAGCCCTACATACGCACGCAGCCCAACATTGAGGATATCTGGGTGGATCTGCGTAACGAAGTTGCGGTTCGCAGAAAAGATCATAGCAGATTAACTATTGATGAGATTCAGACGCTAGAGATTTCTGATTTGCCAGATGGTATAAGGGACAATGAAAGTGTGTTAGATATGTCCTATGATGGGCTTAATGAAGATCGATACGTTTTTCCGCCTATTGATTGGTGGCTAGCGAAAAATCCTCTATCACCGATAGGTCAGACCCCTAATTCGGCTCGTATAAAGAAATGGCTCTCTTCTTGGGGCATGAATTTTAAAGATGACAAGTTTCCAAAATTGGCTGCTCTCCCGAGGCGGGGCCCTCCAAAAAGAAGAAGGACAAGGAATATCTTGGGGTCTATAAAAATCAAGATTCCCAAGAAGAGGAAAGAAAGACAAATCTCTTCAATTGTCTCTCCAACTCAAACGGTGGATGTGCCAGAATCACCAACACCACCAGAAATAGGAGAAATTAATTTGGAAGAAGGAGGAAGTCAGCCCTTGACTTCACCATTTGCTGATTGCTCAACTGAAGAGACCTTATCTCTGGCAGTCAAGGCTTTGGAGACTGAATCTGTGCCTCCCCCTCAACAACCACTTCAGCCTCCTCATTCCCCATCCACTTCTTCAAGCATGGCCAATATTTTTTTTGGGCTCTCACCCCTTTCTACTGGAACCCAAGTGATCACCAACACTCCCACAACTCGTGCCTTTATTCATTGCACCTACTACCACATTGATTGCTGTTCCCCCTCCAATAGTAGAATCTGCTCCCCTTGAGAGTAGAATACCAGCTACTACAACATTGGCAGTTTCCTCTGATACACCACCATGGCTACTCGAACAAACTCCGAGGAAGAGGAAAGTGATTGTACCCCTACCAGCCTTTGATTTCAGCTCACTCAAGGTTTCTACTGCGAGATCAGCCAAGAAACCCAAAACAGTTTCAAGAGTTTTGGTAGATGCTTCAGGAGATAAGTTCGCAGAGATTGCCACTCCCTCAGCTGACAAAACTAGGGATGATGTAACAGCTGCTGATTATCAGATCACCAAGGTGGCTCTAGGGAAAGTAACAACAGAAGGAGCGCAACAAGATGCACGGGCTTCCATAGACGTGCTGTGCCAAAAGTTGAAAGAAACAAAGATCAGCAGAGATGAGTTTAAGAAAAAAGTGGAGCAGTTGACAGAGGTTTTGATTAAACTCTCAACACCCCTGGAATCCATACCATCTGCTTCTGCTTCTGCCGGATTCGATTTCTCATCGGTGCCTACGATTGAGAAGATTACCAGAAAAGGAAGGGTGGTTGATGAGTGGATCCAAAAGTTGCTCCAACGAGGGAAGGAAGTAATTCAAGACGTGGTGAAAGTTCATCAGTCCTTGGCAGAAATTCAGAAGGAAGGAGAGAAGATGGATGAGGAATTCACTGAAGAACTTGGACAGCTTGATTTGACTTGTGAGGCTCTCCAAGTGCTGAAGCAAATACCAGCACATCTCTTGGTAGAAGAAGCAATTCTTCCACATACAGATAAACACTTTCAGCTGATCAAGGGCATCAAGTTCAGAGTAAAGATTCTCAACGAAGCCTGCAGCAAGTTGAGAGAATCAAGGGATAAATTGATCGATGGGAAAAGTGATCTGGAGGAAGAATTGCTAAAGATTTGTCCAAAGATGTCGGTTGGGAAATCAAGTGCCCTATCAGCAGATGATCTCTTCAAACAAGTTCAAGAGATTATTCAGCATGAACCTGTAGATGGATTCGACCTTGAAGTCATTGGTCAGTTTGTGAGGATTGAGCATACGTTGGAGGCCTTAAGAAAGCTCAGCAAGAGGTTGAAAAAGCTTCGGCGAGTGCAGTGATATCCATGAGACTGCGAAATGTGGAATGATCTTTCCACTTGCACTGAGGAAAATGAAATGCAAGGCATTATTCGGAAGTTCCAGGAGTTCTAACAAGCAGTCTCTCAGTGGAGGAAGAGAAAGGAGAAGAATCAAAAGATGATGACTCGGATTGAGCTCCAACGTCCTATGACATTTCTATTTTTAGAATGTCATATCTTTTATTTCCATTTTATCATATTTTTAATTCAGACTTCGACTTGATCTCCTGCGTGAGAATCATGCAAAGCTGAAACTCTAGTTAGCATGCTACTTTTCAGGATCTGTTCTGTTTAAACTCTAGCTTCTTTTGTTATAAAAAAGGGATGCTTGTGCATTCTAAAGGGTCGAGAATTTTTGGAGCATTAAGAGGCTATTGGAAAGGAGAAAAACTTTGTGTTTTCTTTCAATCATTTTGAAGAATAGAAGTTGATATTGTTTTGCAGACTTTGTGTTGTGAAATATATCTTATTTAAGATATTGTTCTTATGTTCATGATCTTAGAGCTATTCTTTGCATAAAATCTCAGTGTTTCTAATTATCTCGGACACTATATTTGTGATCTAAAACTCGTATGATTATTTCGTGCTCTGTGTTTACTCGAAAGAAAATACGTTTCTCCCATTTCTTTTCTACCGTGCTTCTTTCACTGTAATAGTTTCTAACCTATTTCACGTACGAAAGCAATATCCTTGAATCGTGTGAATGTGGATTTCGGGATTTCATCCCAACCCCCAATGGTTAGATTAGTGTGAATATTGTATATATTATTTACTGTGTTTTAGATTAGCAATAAACAGGCAGCCTCACCTGTCTTTGAGGAGGGATTCAATCCCATGTACTGTGGTTGAACCTCATATTTTGGTTTGACAAAATATCCAACCAACAGTTTTTGGCGACTCCGCTGGGGAAATACAGATCAATAGTACAAAGCTTATCCTCTCGGTGTCTGGCGACTCCATATTTGCCTTATTTTTAATAAGATCTGCTTTCGATTCAAGCTGGCGGAGGATCTTCACTCGGTCTCGCCGAGCTCAAGGTGAAATTGATCCACTTTTTGAGTTGCTGCAACAGCACAATTTCAGCCTTTCTCCCAACAGCGTTGTCTCTAACCGAGCCAGAAGTTCTTCACCTGTTCGGAGAAATCGGATCCCTGAAGAACGGGAAACATCCGCAACTTGTCGTGCACTACTCTTGTCTGATACCCGGATCCCTGTACGCACTCTTTTCAGAAGGATGGCGGTTCAACCTGTGCCTTGGGGTGCAGTCATTGGTCCTCTTACTTTGACTCCTCCATTGCATGAGTTACCACGTGGATCACGTAAGAACATTCCCAAGTTCAATGGGGATGGGAAGCAGCATCCCGATGAGCATATTGCGTCTTTCTTTGTTGCATGCGGTGTCCTCGGAGTAGCCCACGAAGATGTCTCTGTTCGACTCTTCATTGAAACATTGCAGGGAGTAGCAGCTGAATGGTTTTATCACCTCCCGAATGCATGCATTCCAGATTGGGCTACCATGCGGACCAAGTTTGAGGCACGTTTCAAACCAGCCGAAGATTCTCATGCATTGTTAGCTCAGCTTACGCATATGAAGAAGGAATCGCATGAACCTATGCGGGAATTCGTGGCTAAGTTCAATAAGCTGATCCGGAAAATTCCAGTTACAGCTGTACCAACTCTAGAAAATCAAAAGTGCTTTTTCATCAATGCTCAACCTCCTGATATAAGCTTTTTATTACGAAGGTCGGTTATCCCAGATCTGGCTACTGCTCAGTCAACGGCTATTGAAATAGAGGATGATCTCATCTTAGCTGGAAGGATCAAGAAAGATATACCCAAACTCAAAAATCAAGGTTCTTCTCAAGGTAATACTGACCCTATGTTTCAAAAAATGGCTAATGATTTGATTGCTTTAAAGAAGCAAGTGTCTCAGCAGGTGAGCAATGTTCCGTACCGGGATATCCCTAGGCGGAATTTTAATAACAATGGTGTACCTGCCAGAGATAGGCCGCGGTTAGCTCCTGCTCAACCGAGATTAGCAATTGAAGCTCCGCCTGTTAATGCAGCAGTAGAAATAATTGAAGAAGATGATGAACCAGAAGAACAAGATTCCCCTGAGGATTTCGAAGCTTCAGGATATGCTGATGAGTCTTATGATGAGTCAGCTGGCGACTCCAGCATTGGTTATTTGGAATATGATGAAGATGAATGTGAGCCAGATGGTCAATCATTTGCTGTTTTCACTCGGTCCCAATCTCAGGTTCCCAGAAAGCCTCTGGAAAATACTAAGGAGAAGAATAAGGAACCTCCTGTATCCATAGTAAAAGGGTACCCCTATTTCGCGCAAACCGAAAGAGAGGTTACTAAAAGACAATTTGTTCCTTATTCTCCTTCTCCTAAGGCCAAGACCCCACCACAAGCTCATGTAATTAGGCGAGCCTACTATCATTCCTTCTTACACTTGCTTTTGACATTATTGATCATGCGAAGAGAACAAAAATTCAAATGTCGGAAGCAGAATACCTTCAGTCGAATCCCGAACAATTTGAAAAGCTGGCCAAGTTTATCAGAAGTAAAGCGGCCGTTTCATCATCGTCAAAAGGTCTCCTTCCAAATCCTGTTCAACTTACACCTCAGAATAATCTGACCTCTGCTTCTTCCTCGGGAAAGATTGAACCATTTTATTTGTCTCTACTTATAAATGGGTTTAAACTCAGCAATTGTATCATTGACTCAGGGGCCTCTGATAATGTTATGCCTGCAAAAGTGGCTCATGCCCTTGGGCTTACTTTGACTAAATCATATGGACGGTGTTATTCCATGGAAACTAAACAAGTCCCTCTGATTGGTCAAATTAAGGACGCACAGTTTGCATTTGTTGCTTTTCCTGAGAAGAGAGTGAAAATGACTATTCTGGTTGCAGACATTCCTGCAGCTTATGGTATTCTCTTGGGTAGAGGATTTTGTAAAGATGTCGGAGGAGAGATTAGTATGGATTGGACCAAAGCTAAGATCCCAGTCAAAGGGGTTCAACAGGTTCTTCATCCTGAACCGCAGGCAAAGTATTTGGTGACCAAATCAGATGATCCGAAAGCTCAGATCCTTTTCGAAGATGCTAGCTTTGGGAATTATTTCATGGCTTCAGAGATACCTATTGTAGATGTGAAAGAGGACGATCCCAATGCAATTTGGACGCTTGAATTTGATGGTAGCTGCTCAACTTCTGGATCAGGCGCTGGTGTTGTTCTCATATCTCCTAGCTCCGAGATTTTTCCGTCAGCTTATAAGTTGCAATTTGATAATACTAACAACACGGCCGAATACGAAGCCCTGTTATTAGGATTAGAATTGGCCAGACGAAAGGGAATCAGAAATCTCAAGGTTCAAGGAGATGCGGAGCTGATTGTTAATCAGGTCAGGGGTATATATCAGGTGAAAAATGATCGGTTGAGACATTACCGAAATAAAGTGTGGGATAGTATAGAATGCTTTGATGCATTTTCTATTAGGGCAGTTTTAAGAGATTACAATGACAAGGCTGATTCTTTGGCCGTATCTGCATCTCTTCTTCTTCCTCATCCTCAATTCAAGCAAGACACATACTCTATTGAGATTGTATATCGCCCTAGTATCCCAGATAACGCAACTCACTGGCAGGTATTCAATGATGATCGACAGGTGTTGGCTTTTCTAGAAAAGGCTGACAATTTCAGTGAATTGTATTTTGAAGGTTCAGAATCAGCCTTTCGTGAAACTATTTCAGATCCATATCAGGAAGTTGATGGTGAATATATTCAGCTGAAAGGCAATAAGATACCCAAAGGTTTGGTTTCTTTGGAGGGCTTGTTTGATAAACATGATCGTTTTATCCAAAACAAAAGGCAGGTCGAAGGTGCTTCTTCCTCTGAAGTAGATCAAATCAATCTAGGTTCATCTGATCAACCTCGGATGGTGAATATCGGTAAATGTTGTTCTCCTGAAGAGAAGGTAAGATTTACTTTGCTTTTGAAGAAATACATCGATGTCATGGCTTGGTCCTATGCAGATTTGAAATCTTTCAAGCCCAAGGATGTTCAGCACAGTATTCCTTTGAAACCTGATGTGAAGCCGTACAGACAAAAGCAAAGGCATTACAATCCGAAGATTTCAGGAACAATTCTGGCAGAAATTCAGAAGATGCTAGATGCCAGAATTATTTTCCCAATCCATCACTCCACTTGGATTGCAAACATCGTTCCTGTCAGAAAGAAGAATGGCGAGATCCGGATTTGCGTTGACTTTCGGAACTTGAATCAGTCCTCGCTGAAGGATAATTATCCCTTGCCGATCATGGACCAAGTACTGCAAACTGTTACTGGATCAGAAATGTTATCCATGCTCGACGGGTTTTCGGGATATAATCAAGTCGAAGTAACCACAGAAGATCAACACAAGACAGCTTTCACGACCCCATGGGGTACCTTTGCTTATAGAAGGATGCCATTCGGCTTGATCAACGCAGGAGCTACGTTTCAGAGAGCTATGGACCTAGCATTCAGAGATCTGATGGGTAAGGTCATAGTCGTGTATTTGGATGACTTGACTGTCTTTTCTAAAAAACGAAGTGATCATTATGATCATTTAGAACAGGTACTTCAGAGATGCAGGCGTCATGGAATTTCGTTGAATCCTAAGAAGTCTATGTTCGGGGTTACAGAAGGAAAGCTGCTGGGTCATATTGTGACCAGAGAAGGAACTAAAATTGACCCAGAGAGGGTAAAGGCCATTCAGAGTCTTACTTTACCAACAAGTAAAACCGGAGTTCATTCTTTCTTCGGAAAAGTTAATTTCTTGAGAAGATTCGTACCTGACTTCGCTGACAAAACCAAGGATATTCTTGGAATGATGAAAGGCAAAGTCCCATTCAGATGGAGTGCAGAAGGGAAACTTTCGTTTGAAGAAATCAAAAAGGCAGTTGCTTGCGCTCCGACCCTAGTATGTCCAGATTTTAAGAAAGATTTCATCATGTATAGCTATGCTTCAGCCCACACAGTGTCAGCGATCCTGATGCAAGAAAATGGAGAAGGCATTGAAGCTCCTATCGCATTCATGAGCTGCCCGTTGAAAGAGCATGAATTGAAGATGTCGCAAATTGAAAAACATGCTTACGCAGTGGTAAGAGCAGTAAAACACTTCAGGTACTATGTACTGAATTCTCATACTCGTGTTCTCGTTCCTGATACTGCTGTTAAATCCATTCTAACTCAACAAGAGCTGGGAAGCCAAAGAGGTACTTGGATTGCTAAGGTTCAGGAGTATGACTTGGACATTAAACCTACCAAGTTGGTACGAGGAAGAGGCTTGTGTCAATTGATTGCAGAGAATGATGCTGAAGCAGAGTATGAAGAGATTCAAGACACTTCCTCAGAGCTGCCTATGGTGCTTTTTGTAAGTACGACCGATGAATGGTACGCGGACATTGCTTTCTTCCTAACTTATGGTGAATGCCCTTCGCATTTAAATCAGAAGGAGAAGAGGACCGTCAAGCTGAGATCTGCTAGATACCTTTTGTGGAATAATGCAATATACAAGAAAGGTATCGATGGTGTCTTCTTGCGTTGTGTTGATAAATCGCAACAGGAAAAGTTATTAGAATCCTTTCATAGCCTAGCATGCGGAGGACACTTTTCGTCTTCTGTAACAGCGTATAAGATCTTACGGGCTAGGTATTATTGGCCTACTCTTTTCCGGGACTCAGCAGAATGGGTGTCTAAATGTGAAGCTTGTCAGCATTTTGTTGGTCGTCCCAAGTTAGCAGCTCTTCCTCTGAAGCCTGTGGTGATTGAAGAACCTTTTCGCCAATGGGGGATTGATTTTATCGGAACATTGAATCCTGCTTCCAGTGCTGGACACAACTATGTGCTAACTGCTACAGATTATTTTACCAAGTGGGTAGAGGCGCGCCAATCAAGCAAGCAACTTCTGAAGCTGTTTGCAAATTCCTTAAGGAAAACATAATTGTCAGATTTGGTGTACCTCATAAGATCGTAGCGGATAATGCTTCCAATTTCTCATCACACGAGCTAACTGAGTTTTGCTACGGATTCGGCATTACTTTGGCTCATTCGTCTGACTATTATCCCCAGGGAAATGGGCAAGCTGAATCCAGCAACAAGAATCTGGTTACTATAATCAGGAAACTAGTGGACGAAAATCAGAGGAATTGGCACAAAGCATTGTATGATGCATTGTGGGCTGACCGGATCACTCCAAAGCGAGCCATAGGGATGTCCCCTTTTCAATTGCTATACGGGATTGATGCTGAAATCCCTATCTCAGTAGAATTGCCGGCCTTGCAATTAGCGAAAGCGGTTGAAGACGTAGCTTTTCAGAATTCAATTGAAAAGAGGGTTATGTACCTAACCAAGCTAGAAGAAGAGCGAATCAAGGTGATTGATCGTATAGCAGATCATCAGAGCAGGGTAAAGAAGATTTTTGATAAAAAATCCAAGCAACGTGACTTCCAAATTGGAGACCTGGTGTTGCTTTGGGATAAAAGAAGAGAACAAAAAGGAATGCATGGAAAATTTGATTCTTTATGGAAAGGACCTTTCAAAATTCATCAGCTGAATGGCGAAAATAGTTTCCTACTATCATATCTGGATGGAGGATTACTTCCGTTGCCTTTCAGTGGGCAACATCTAAAGCTGTTCCACCATTAATGCAAGATGCTCTCTTGCATTGTACATATTTTGCTTTTGTTGTGTGTTTGCTTTTGGTTTTCTGTCTTTCTTCGTTTTGTTTTGTTTTGGTTTTCTCCTTGACTCCGTAGCCCATTGGATAAGGCCCTGGTCCTCGAGACCAGAGATTCTGAGTTCTCTTCCTTTGGTATTGCAAAGAAAGTCCCCAACTGGAGCCAGCTGTTATCCCCGTTTTGAGTTCACGACGAAACGATCGGATAACCCCTACAAAATTTTTGAAGTGATTTTGCATTATGATCTCTTTTAGAGCTAATCGGGTTTTCGGGTGTTGCTAACAGCTTGACATAAGTTTTAACATGCTTTATGTCTTATGACCTCCGAAACCCGAAACCCGCCTTGTATTGAAAAATCCTTTGAAATCGGGTTTTCGGAAATTCAACGCATCGGAACATACTTGTGTTAAGACATGCTTTGTGTCGCGTGACTTCCGAAACCCGAAACCCGCCTATTGTTAAGACAATCCTTAGTAATCGGGTTTTCGGAAGTTCAATGCATCGGAACATTCATGTACCAAAACATGTTTTGTGCTCCATGTTTTCGGCCCGAAACCCGAAATGCACTAAATCTCCTCGTGTCGGGTTTTTGGACTCCTCCAACACGCTGACGTGGCATCCATGCCGAATGGTTGGTGAGCTGGCACGTGCCGAGCTGAAGTGTATTTATTACTGATTTTCTTATAAATACGCCAAAATCCACGTCATTTTTACCGTTCATATTTTTAATTCGTGGATTTTTCGCATGCTCTTCCTCTCCCAAAACCCGCAAACTCCCGTTACCAGACTGGATCGATCGTTTTCGATTTTACTTGTCTCGAATCGAAGGTATTCTTCGTTCCTTCTTTATTCTTAATTTCTCTGGATCGACTGCATATATTTTCTTTCCAATTTCTTGCCAGTTGTTGAGGGTTTTTCTTCCTTCTTCGTTCTGTATTGTTTTGGAAAGGGGTTTTGGGTTTTTAGGGTTTATTTTCTTTTTGAGATTATCAATTGGTGCTTTATTCCTTCAAATTCCAATTACTTTCATAATGTTTGGAATATGAATAACAAAAAAAAGAAAGGAAGATGTCTATGTAGAAATTCAAAGGAAAGGCTCTGTTTTTGGTTTCTTGGATTTTGAAGTTTGTATTGCGAGATTCAAAAGTCCGAAATATAAAGGAAGCTCGTGAGTGGGGTCTTTCAACATTCCGAGCCTCAACGGTGGGTGCCGGGCATCTCCTAAGTTCCGCCATCACAGAGACGCGGGTTTTGGCGAGTTCCGTCATTAAACAAAGCAAGTGTCGGGTTTCGCCATTGAAAGCAAGTGTCGGGTTTCGACATATCGATCGGGACGTGTCGGGTTTTCAAAGTTTTCCGATATCTTCTTCGCGTGTCGGGTTCTTCACTTCTTCCGACGCCTTCCGTCAATCAGGTTTTTCGATGTGCATGCAAGCATCTCCGGAGTTCCGAGCCTTTCTCTTTCCAATATTCTTCATGTCGGATCCTGGTTCATCACAGGAGAAGGCCGGAAAATCTAGCAAGATGAAATACAAGTTTAAGAAACCAGAATCCCCGTCATATGTCGACTGTAATTATGATATCAGGGATACTGAAATGGGCAACATAGATATGGACGACTTTTGGAACAGGGTGAAGAGTTCTTCTCAAACCCCATGGATGAAAGCTATAGCTGACAGTGGCTTGCCCCTTGCAGCAGGCTTCCCTATGTCTGCCCAGTGTCCAGAGTTTGTTTTGGCGTGTGCATCCAGCTACGACTCGGCTTCTCGGTCCGTAAGGAATCAGGCTGGTGAAGTAGTTATCAAACTAGATGGGGCTTATTTGGATGATCTCTTGAAACTACCAAATTTTGAAGAGTATGGAGCCCTAAATATGAAATTGGCTCAGAAGGCCTGGGACAGTAACCAGGAGAATTGCATTAAGGATGTTAATAAGAAGTTCTTGGTTAAGGCAAAACCAGTAATATCTAGATTTCCAAGAACTATCCCTAGATCGGATTTCATCCAAGAAATCAACGATATTATCACCCTACTGAGCCGGGTGTTTGGCTTGCCGGAATCAAATTTATTTCATGGATGGATGTACCAATTTATGGTCACCATTAGGAAGAACAAGCAAGGGATTGACTGGGGAACCCTGATCAGTGATGAAATTGATTCCCAGATGACGACGGTCCTGTCAACCGGAAAGTTTTATATGTTCTCATACGTGGCCTATGCAGCAGCTGGGATGAGGAGTTATCCAGGGTTGGAGACTAAAGGAAGTAGAACCACAAATCCAGTCTATAAGTATTATCCTCAAATAACGAAGAAGGGGTCCAAGGATCACTTTAGGAGGGTAAATGACGCCTTTTTCTATGAAAACATCTGCCAGCTCAATCCAGGGCTGAGAAAGACAAGGGTCTCGGATGAGGCGTAATTTGAAGTATCTAAGTGGGGATGTATCTTCTTACAGTTCAAGAAGTTTACCTACCTTCGAACGGTCATGTATTCCGGAGAACCTTTTCATCTGCCTCGTTATCCCGGCGATAGATTGATACTAATAGAATTGGTCAGACAGTTATTGGATTTCCACAAGTTCCAACAGAAGCAAGCATAAGGCATTTTGTATCCTTCCCAATTTCTATTGGGAGATATACTTGCTCAACAAGGCAAAAGCTAAAAATGTCGAATGTGAACTCCAGGAGAAGTTAAAGAAGCATATGAAGTCTCGGGATGGTTTTGACATCCGAGGAGTACTAAGAACTTATGGAGCCCTACATCTGCACAGGCCCGACATTGAGGATATCTGGGTGGATCTGCGTAACGAAGTTGCGGTTCGCAGAAAAGATCATAGCAGATTAACTATTGATGAGATTCAGACGCTAGAGATTTCTGATTTGCCAGATGGTATAAGGGACAATGAAAGTGTGTTAGATATGTCCTATGATGGGCTTAATGAAGATCGATACGTTTTTCCGCCTATTGATTGGTCGGCTAGCGAAAAATCCTCTATCACCGATAGGTCAGCCCTAATTCTGGCTCGTACAAAGAAATGGCTCTCTTCTTGGGGCATGAATTTTAAAGATGACAAGTTTCCAAAATTGGCTGCTCCTGAGGCGGGGCCCTCCAAAAAGAAGAAGGACAAGGAATATCTTGGGGTCTATAAAATCAAGATTCCCAAGAAGAGGAAAGAAAGACAAATCTCTTCAATTGTCTCTCCAACTCAAACGGTGGATGTGCCAGAATCACCAACACCACCAGAAATAGGAGAAATTAATTTGGAAGAAGGAGGAAGTCAGCCCTTGACTTCACCATTTGCTGATTGCTCAACTGAAGAGACCTTATCTCTGGCAGTCAAGGCTTTGGAGACTGAATCTGTGCCTCCCCCTCAACAACCACTTCAGCCTCCTCATTCCCCATCCACTTCTTCAAGCATGGCCAATATTTTCGCTGGGCTCTCACCCCTTTCTACTGGAACCCAAGTGATCACCAACACTCCCCCACAACCTGTGCCTTTATTCATTGCACCTACTACCACGTTGACTGCTGTTCCCCCTCCAATAGTAGAATCTGCTCCCCTTGAGAGTAGAATACCAGCTACTACAACATTGGCAGTTTCCTCTGATACACCACCATGGCTACTCGAACAAACTCCGAGGAAGAGGAAAGTGATTGTACCCCTACCAGCCTTTGATTTCAGCTCACTCAAGGTTTCTACTGCGAGATCAGCCAAGAAACCCAAAACAGTTTCAAGAGTTTTGGTAGATGCTTCAGGAGATAAGTTCGCAGAGATTGCCACTCCCTCAGCTGACAAAACTAGGGATGATGTAACAGCTGCTGATTATCAGATCACCAAGGTGGCTCTAGGAAAGTAACAATGAGAAGGAGCGCAACAAGATGCACGGGCTTCCATGAGCGTCTTTGTGCCAAAAGTTGAAAGAAACAAAGGTCAGCAGAGATGAGTTTAAGAAAAAGTGGAGCAGTTGACAGAGGTTTTGATTAAACTCTCAACACCCCTGGAATCCATACCATCTGCTTCTGCTTCTGCCGGATTCGATTTCTCATCGGTGCCTACGATTGAGAAGATTACCAGAAAAGGAAGGGTGGTTGATGAGTGGATCCAAAAGTTGCTCCAACGAGGGAAGGAAGTAATTCAAGACGTGGTGAAAGTTCATCAGTCCTTGGCAGAAATTCAGAAGGAAGGAGAGAAGATGGATGAGGAATTCACTGAAGAACTTGGACAGCTTGATTTGACTTGTGAGGCTCTCCAAGTGCTGAAGCAAATACCAGCACATCTCTTGGTAGAAGAAGCAATTCTTCCACATACAGATAAACACTTTCAGCTGATCAAGGGCATCAAATTCAGAGTAAAGATTCTCAACGAAGCCTGCAGCAAGTTGAGAGAATCAAGGGATAAATTGATCGATGGGAAAAGTGATCTGGAGGAAGAATTGCTAAAGATTTGTCCAAAGATGTCGGTTGGGAAATCAAGTGCCCTATCAGCAGATGATCTCTTCAAACAAGTTCAAGAGATTATTCAGCATGAACCTGTAGATGGATTCGACCTTGAAGTCATTGGTCAGTTTGTGAGGATTGAGCATACGTTGGAGGCCTTAAGAAAGCTCAGCAAGAGGTTGAAAAAGCTTCCCGGCGGTGCCAGTGATATCCATGAGACCTGCGAAATGTGGAATGATCTTTCCACTGCACCTGAGGAAAACGAAATGCAAGGCATTATTCGGAAGTTCCAGGAGTTCCGGAACAAACAGTCTCAGCTGGAGGAAGAGAAAGGAGAAGAATCAAAAGATGATGACTCGGATTGAGCTCCAACGTCCTATGACATTTCTATTTTTAGAATGTCATATCTTTTATTTCCATTTTATCATATTTTTAATTCAGACTTCGACTTGATCTCCTGCGTGAGAATCATGCAAAGCTGAAACTCTAGTTAGCATGCTACTTTTCAGGATCTGTTCTGTTTAAACTCTAGCTTCTTTTGTTATAAAAAAGGGATGCTTGTGCATTCTAAAGGGTCAAGAATTTTGGAGCATTAAGAGGCTATTGGAAAGGAGAAAACTTTGTGTTTTCTTTCAATCATTTTGAAGAATAGAAGTTGATATTGTTTTGCAGACTTTGTGTTGTGAAATATATCTTATTTAAGATATTGTTCTTATGTTCATGATCTTAGAGCTATTCTTTGCATAAAATCTCAGTGTTTCTAATTATCTCGGACACTATATTTGTGATCTAAAACTCGTATGATTATTTCGTGCTCTGTGTTTACTCGAAAGAAAATACGTTTCTCCCATTTCTTTTCTACCGTGCTTCTTTCACTGTAATAGTTTCTAACCTATTTCACGTACGAAAGCAATATCCTTGAATCGTGTGAATGTGGATTTCGGGATTTCATCCCAACCCCCAATGGTTAGATTAGTGTGAATATTGTATATATTATTTACTGTGTTTTAGATTAGCAATAAAACAGGCAGCCTCACCTGTCTTTGAGGAGGGATTCAATCCCATGTACTGTGGTTGAACCTCATATTTTGGTTTGACAAAATATCCAACCAACACTTTCTTAAACCACTTTGACTTGCATTAATGTTTTTGGTCCCCTGGTAATAGTGTTTTTCCTTTGTTTATAGTAAAAGAGTTCTAATGGGAGTTACCCTCTAGTAAATGCATTGGTTATAAATAGCTAGCTTGTTTCAAGAAAATGGCCCCTCATCCTCTCAATTCTCTTGTTCAGTTTTTCAATTCCTTGCTTAGAATTCTATTAGTTTCATGTTTTGCTTCCATTGTTGGCATTTTAGAGGTCATATCATCTTCTTGTTTTAGTCTTGTTTCATTGTTGTTGCATACAATCAATTTAACATAGAATAACTTCATTTCTAGACTAGAATCCATTAAAGTTGCAGGTTTTGTTTTGTCACAAGGATAGTTTTGAAACTCTCGGTACACTTGTGTTGTATTCCCACAATAAATCCTGCTAGGAATTGCATAGTCAAGCTCTGTTCACTTGCGTTATCCCTCTCCTAATCGCATTGTATTCGGTCTATATCCAAAGTTGCCATTATTTGAATGCCATCTTTTGTTGATACTATCATATACATGATTTTCTGGATTTACAAGGACACTAAGGAATGAGGAGATCACATTGCGGGGATGGAATCACACACAACTAGATTTACCACTATTCTGTAAACACCAGATTTGAGCTATCAAAGTTCTAGTTATAACATATCAAATAGAGTAGTGAATTATTTCATTTCAGTTAAAAGTTCACTCTCGATATCACTGGGGAAGCTGTGGGGATTGATAGTTTCTGAGAAATTGTGATTCATTCCTCACTTCTGAGGTAGGATCGAGAGCCTTTCAATTTAATATATTTAGTTGCTTAGATATTTAGGATAAAATCACAATTGCACAGCAAAATAGCCATACCGGGCTACTTTGCTTGTTTTTATTCTATTACTAGATTAGTTGTCCATTTTATAAATATACTAGAGTAGCTGCTCTTTAAATTTCATTGAAATACGTCATTGAAAAATACAAAAATAGAAGAATGCTTACGTAGTGTAATACCTCTTTCGTAATCAGTTTGTTAATTCTAGTTAAGAGTTGAATCACTTTGTATGACAATCACAGGACCTAGAGAGCCTAGAGAGTATATATTTGAACCCGTAGTGCCTCAGCCAAATCTACCCACAACATTAATTGATATAGATTAGGACCTTAGGATACAGGTATTTTGAACAACAACAAACTTACAAGCAATTAGTGAGCAACTAAGAGGATTAAACATCGAAGACGAAAAAGCTTACACATTCTGGTCAGACCATCCAAACTATAGATTGCCTTGATAAAACATCTGAATGATCTGTGCAAGGATTTGAATGAGAGAAAAAATTTGGTTGTGATCCTTTGGTTCCACAGCCTAATGCGGAGACCTCCTCATTGACATAGACACTAGCTTACGTATTCAAGTTGCCAGAACACCTGTTAGGTACTCCGAGAAAATCATACAACTTCTAGTTCTAAACGTAGAGGCTGAAAAGGCATACGATTACTAGATAGTTGGGAGAAGGGATTGATTCTTCACATGACCATAATAGGTCCACAATAACCACAAACTCATAGTTGTGATCCCCAAGTCCCATAACCCAATGGGCCTACAAATCAATTAAGTATTGACACCGGCTTACGAACGCTAGTATTTAGATCCTCACCACTCCCACCAGATATTATAGTATAGTTCTCCGTATTAAACATAGAAGCCAATCAATCTAATATTTTCTGGGCTAGACCAGAAAACCACCCATAGTTCACTACAAATCCATTAAACCACCTATCACTACTTTCATGACCTTGTTTGGAGATATATACGAAGCTCCCACAGGTCACTTCCCATGTATCCAACAACCAAGAAATAGGATCTCGGCAGAGCTCGACATTGATTGGAGCCTCCGAGCAGCCATTATATCCAAATGAACCATTACACCAATTCAAGTTAGGAGGGCCTTCTTCACCTTAGATTCACAGATTCTGCTATTGCGTATTGAGGATATAAGATTACCCGATTAGCTTGTCTGTATCTATTCACATCCAAACATTCACCGGCTATCTCGACATGACCTCGGGAGGTTAGGTACGAGGAAGAGGTACTTGTAGATTCCCATGCTCGCATGTCACTTTTCCATCGTATAAAATTGGTGAACCCGAACTGAAACAAACTAATATTCCTCTTTATATTTTCATTTCTTCCATCCCTTTTCACTCTTTCACATTATTCTACGGGCATTCATATACCCCCGAATATTTCGGGGATGATGCATATGGAAGACCTCTCTCAAGTCTAGAAGCAAGTTGTAGTCAAACAAATAGACAACCATCACCCTCGATTTCTACATGGGCTGATAACTATTCAAGTAATTACTTGTCGTCACAAACTCCCCCTCAAAGAACTAGCTCAAGTTCTTCATTCCGAATCGAGGAGTTTGATCACCGCACAAACACAAAAACCAGAGCCATTAGGCTCTAACAATATGACATTTATTGGAGAGTCCAATTCATCTCCTCGAGTCTTGTTCGGACCACGATAGGTAGAGAGTCGGATCCACTCCCTTTTTGGATGAGGAATACTCAAAGCATGCTTCGCTAAAAGTGAACAATTTTTCCAAAACATGTATCCACCAATAGGAAGTTTGCAAATACAGTCTAATACCCTTTCCAGAAAACACCCCGATTCCTCCACCTATGGGAAATACCCTTGGTGAAGCTTGGCGGTGGTAACAACCAATTCATAGCAGGCATACCCTTCACAACCTCAAGCTATACAACAAACACCCTTAAGGAAAAACACCTGCGTCTTCACCAATGGAGGTCATTTTAGCCTTAGTGAAAAGGTTAGAGGGCCTAGAACTTGTTCAAGCAAACCAAAATTCATGATTTGGGCAAGTAGGAATCCCCAACCCACCGCATCATCCCGATCAAAGTTGACCTTCTTACAGAACAAGCATGTTAGGCATGCCTCCTCAAAATCCTTATAGTTACCCACAACAAACACCAACTAGGACCACATTTTCAAATGCCGTTCCAATTGAAAACATGACACCGCATGACTTGACACCAAACAACCCGCACAGTAACAATGCTCCTCCTTACTTAAACATTTATTCAAAGTCACCACAAGGGGACATGTTCTCTTCTCCCGGGATGTTTGTTCAACCAAAAGGATTCCCTTATGTCCCTACAAACTCATATGCCATGCCATATCAACAACCCATTCCACCTCTACCCCCTCAACAAGAGCCATCGATGGTCAAGGCCTATTCGAATATTTAAAAGAGCCCCTAGACTTCACCATACAAAGTGTTATGCTTCCAAGACCTCTTCTGATTTGCCCAAATACAAAGGGTAAGGGGACCCAAATGCACACATTAAGGCCTATGCCACAACCATATGGGAATTACTCCCTTGGGATGGGGTTGTTGCTAAAATATTCCCTAAGACCTTAGAAGGTATTTCCCTTGATTGGTATTACCGAATAATTGAAGCTTCGATACACTCATTTAAAAACTCGTGTCAAAATTCATCAAAGCTTTCGACATGAACAAATTGTTAAGAACGTGAATTAGGGAGTTCTTGAATATTAAACAAGAACATAATGAGTCTCATTGCTCATTTTATTCAAAGATGGTGTATGGTTCTATACTCATCGCAAAGTGCTCCAAATATGGATCAATTGGAACTATGTGATTTATTCCTTAATTCTCTCAATAGAGAGATAAAGGAAGAAGTATAGAAGTTCCCACTAAGAACTTACAAGGAAGTACTTGAGAGTGCTCTTCAAATCAACCAAGCAACGATAGATAGTGGTCGTAAGACATATGGGACAACGGGAAATTAACCGCTCCCAATCAAAACACCATGGCCTAATCTAATGCAGGAACGCTAATCAAGGGCCTAAAATCCTTAACAAGAACTATGCGATTACAACAGATGGAGTAATTGACCAAGTTAAAAGGAAAACGTTGTAAACATTTCACCACTGTTAATAATCAGCAAAATAACAAATTTACTCCAATAATTAATGCGGTGGATTTTAATCGTCCACCATAGAAACAACAACAACAACGACAAATCCAAACATAAAGTCCAAATCGAAACTCAGCTAGATATCAAATTCAAAACCAAAGGCAATAGCCTCAAAATTTTAACTCTAACAACCAACAACCTTATCAGAATTTTGGGCCACAACAGGTTTTAAATCAACAACCTTGAAATTACAATCCCAATCTATATTATGGCTTCCACAAGATTCAAGGCCATGATACTAGGACTTGTCGTGAATACAATAAATTCATGCAACATTTTCCAGAAGATCAAAAACAACTCTTTATAGATATGTTTTTAGCAAATTCTGTAGTACCCATGCCAAATGCTTATGCAGGGGTAGTTTCCCCTCAAAATGCACCCCTCAAGATCTTTAATGATCCACTCCCAAACCGCCCCAACAATAGCAAGCTAGATCCTAACGGAACAAACAAGGGTGTTATAACAAGAAACAATGATCATGAAGCTTCAACTTCATTAAATCCACTAGTCGCACCCCAATTAGGAACTCGACCTCAAACTAAGATAGTTGGTTTAGTGGAGTTAGACACCGAGCTACCCATAGAAACCATAACAAGAACACAGGATTATTCATCCCAACCTACTCCAAGTTATTCATTGGAACTTGACAACAGTCAACAAATGGTGGTAAAACCCATAGGTGCCTATAATTTAATTAATGATTTAACTAAAACCTTCTTAGACATCTCCTTCTTGGATTTGGTAAAGAACTCTCCCGCTCATAGGGCTGATCTATTAGAAGCGTTAGGCCTTGGTCATTTAATCAACATCACTCCTCCCTCGGAAACACAATTAAACCATGTAGACTTTGATGTTTATCCTCCTGGGACAGCCTATTAGGGATACAAAATTTATATTTGATATAAGAAAATGCCAACAGACGCTGAAATTACACGAAGAAGCGACCCAAATTTACATTTAAAAGTTTTGGTCTACAATAATTATGTTAAACGTGCAATGGTTGAAAAATGGGGCAGCAGTTAATATAGTCCCCTTCACTTTTCTTCAAAAGTTAGGATATGGAGAGACAAACTATTCCACGACGTGAAATACACTAAGAGGTTATGATAGCCTCAAAGCCACTTCGATTGGAACCATAGTTTTACTAGTCACTTTAGGACCCAAGATGGTCCTCACTGAGTTTTATATTATAGATCAGGAAACCAATTATAATATGATCCTTGGTCAGCCATGGATACACCGCATGAAGGCAATCCCTTCCACGCTATTCCAAGAAATAAGATTTCTACACTTAGGGAAAATATTCATGGCACAAGGTGACCCAAAACCCTTCGATATACACCTAGCTGATTTGAAGAAAAGACTGGGTGTTCATTCCGAGTTTGAACTCCCAACAAATCAACTCATCAAACCAATTAATTCAAAACCAAGAGAAGAGTTGATACCCACCATAGAGTTGGAGATTACAAATCCAGCCGAGGACATTCTAGCACTAAAAAATGAGACCAATGTTATAAAAATGGTGTCACTAGGGACTACCACCAAAATTGTCAAGTTGCTAGAGAAATATTTACCTATTCTCCTACCGTTTGATTCCATGGGTATGGGACACACCTTGGGAATTGCTTCTCTTCCATCAGACGAAGTTTTTATGGTAGAAGTAATCAAGCAAAAGAAATAGATACAACAGATATCCCAACATCCATTTTTCCAAACAAGTATTAGACTCTCCACTTTGATGGAGCTAGATGTCACTTTGGAGCTGGGGTGGGAGTGATATTTACTTCACCTGAGGGAAAGATCCTACCTTTCACCTTTAAATTAAACTTTGAATGTAAAAACAACAGGGTTGAGTACGAAGCTCTCCTCCTTGGCCTCATTCTAGCTAAAAGAATGGGTGTCGACAACATTAGAGTACTAGGAGACTCACAATTGGTTGCAAACCAAGTCTCTGAGGTATATGAAACTAGGGCTGAACATTTACAACTCTATAAGACAACAGTATTAGATCTAAGTAAGGGATTTAGCTTCATATCAATTGAAGTAATCCCACTAGAGTAGTAACCTTCTCGCTGAGACTCGATAAGTAACCTCAAACTTCTGTTTCACCCCAAATAGTGAGTTAGAGGATACAAATTTCATGGTATCACTTTGTACCAAGCCATTAGTGTGCAAAATACCAACAAACTCACTCCTAACTCATGGAGAGGCTGAGGATGATTTTTCCATCATAGATCGCTTTGATGATGATAAAGTCACTCTCAAATATCTAAATGCCTATGCGGAGCTACACCTTGCTCACCGTATAGTTGATCTTTCCTTAATACCACATTCCTCTTCCTATTTTGGAAATCCCATGATAGAGTCTCCTCCATAGAAGGATCTTGATATCTACGAGATAGAAGATGGAGAAATTTTGGAACTACCTCCAGCCCCACCTGAATTTGAAGAAGGTAATGCTTCTTTAATAGAAGAAACCATTGACATAAACATTGGAACGGAGGAAGAACCAAAAATTTTAAAGTTGGGATCCTCGTTAACTCCAGAGGAGATAGAAATACACACCCAAATCCTTAGAGAACATCAAAAGGCTTTTGCATTTAATTATAAAGAAATGACGGGCAACACACCACAAGTTGTGGTACATAATCTTGTCACTAAGCAGGATGCAAAGCCAATTAAGCAAGTCAAGACCAATGAAGCCAAAAGTGGCTCTCATGGTAAAATAAGAAGTAATAAAACTTCTCCAAGTAGGATTCATCAAGTCCGTGGACTATTCACAATGGGTGTCTACTATTGTCCTTATCCTAAAAAGGAATGGGAAGATACACATTTGCATATATTTTCAGGATATTAACAAAGCTTGTCCCAAGGATGACTTCCCATTACCATCCATTGACTTCATGGTTGACGCAACAACTGGATTTGAACTTTTGTCCCTCATGGATGGGTTCTCAAGGTACAATCAGATTAAAATATCAGAACAAGATCAAGCCAAAACTACATTCATAACTCCTTGGGGAACATATTACTACGTTGTCATGCCTTTTGGTCTTAAGAACATTGGCGCTACGTATCAACGAGAAATGACATATATATTCCATGATCTTATCCATAAAATTGTGGAATCCTATGTGGATGAATTGTTGGCCAAAGCCAAGAAACACTGTGATCATCCAGAAGTGCTCGTATCATCCTCTCATGATTAATTGAATATGGCATCATGTTAAATCTAGAGAAGTGCATGTTTGGTATGACAGGAGGAAAACTTCTAGGCTACATTATATCTTCATGAGGATTGATGTTGATCTAGCCAAAATACGGGATATTCTTGACATGATCCCACCATTAGATGAGTTTGGAATCGATCATTTCTTGGGAAACTTCGGTGTAATCCATAGGTTCATCCTAGATCTAAGTTTTTACATTCATCCAATCAAAAATATATTAAAGAAAGATTATAGAATTGATTGGATTAAAGTGCAACGAGGCCTTCAAAGTAGTTAAATACTTCTTGTTGTCTCCACCCACACTAATTCCTCCCAAACTAGACCACCCTTTGATCCTATACTCATGAGCCACTCATGTCTCGCTTGCCTACATGCTGGCTCAAGAAGACAATGATAAATGGGAATGTGCGGTCTATTTCATCAGCCAAACGTTGCTCGATTATTAGACATGCTATACACTGGGCATAAAGAGAATGCCTTGCCATAGTATTTGAAACAAAATGTTTAAGACATTACATGTTAAACCAAGAAATAAGTGTCATTGTAAAAATAGATCATTTACAAACGTTTCTCACACAAGGGTCTTTATCTAAAAAGGCTAGACATTTCATAACCTTAATGGGTGAATTCAAGTTTACATTCGTAAACCAAAATCCATTAAGGACAAATCATCACAGATCAGATTGGCTAATGACAATCCATTAGATGGAGGTGATCTCGTAAATTTGGACTTTCCCGATGAGTGTATATACTTCATCAAAACTAGGCCTCCCATCTCTACATGTCCCCTGGTATACTAATATAATCAATTTCATTGTAGGCCACACATACGAAGGTGCCACGTCACGTAAAAGAAGGCGGTTACACATTATTATTGCTAAATATGTTGTCTTAGAATAGGTACTCTATCGTAAAGCCTTGACGGCATGCTTCTAAGATGCGTCGATACAGAAGAATCCAAGAAGATTCTTCATGAATCCCTGATAGGATATGTGGAGGCCACTTCGGTGGTCACACCACCACTCACAAAATACATCGGATGGGCTATTTTTGGCCCACTCTTGAGCATGACGTAGTGGAATTTATATGTAAGTGCCACAAATGCCAAGAATTTTCTCACGAGATTCATATGCCAAAGACAATCCTCGCAACCAATAAGCGACTCGTGGCCCTTCTCCATGTGGGGCCTAGACTTGATAGGAAGTTCTCTCCCTCATCAACCAATGGCCATAATTTTATAATTATAGCCACAGAATATTTTACCAAATGGGTAGAGGCCATGCCTCTCACCACCGTACTAGGCTCAGTAATTGCTAAATTCATTTTGAATCAAATTATCCGTAGGTATGGTGTCCAAAAGTCATTATCTTAGAAAATGGCACGTCCTTTAAAAATGAAGTCCATGAGTTATGTAGAAAGTTTAAGATAAACCATCACATGACCTCTCTTTACTACCCTCAAGCCAATGGCCGGGCCAAAGCGACAAACAAAAAGCGTTAAAAGCTATTCTCCTCAAAATAGTCAAGGAGAATAAGAAAGATTGGCATCTAAAACTATATCCGCGGCCTTGTGGGCCCATCAAACCTTAGTAAGAACACCAATAGGAGCAACTCCTTTCGTTAGTATTCGGGGTAGAAGAAGTTCTCCCGCTTGAGGTTGAAACCGGTCTCCACATCTCATTACAAGGAATTACGGATGAAGAAGCTTATAGGAGGCATGCCTCTCTCATCTGGAAAGCCTCGATGAGGCTAGGCTAAATTCCAAACAAAGGTGCTGAGAGCCTATGCCGACTGGATGTGCCAGTGAGTACAACAAAAAAGTCTATGAGGGAGATCTAGTTTTAAGACTAGATAGCCAAATCAATAAGAAAACCAATGAAGGAAGGAAGTTCTGGCCCAAGTGGTTGGGCCCATACCAAGTCATGAAGGACTACGGAAATGGTGCATATCTTTTGTGCATGCTAGAAGGTGAGAAGTTGGGTGATGTTGTCAATTCCTTGCATCTTAAAAAATTTTATGCATAAAACATCAAAATCATTACTTGTACATTATAGCTACCTACATTGCATTAGTCTTTTAGCTACTTCATTTTGTCCATTTCGTAAAAGTGGTAGTCGGGAGCTTACTCTTAAAACAATCTGTTACAAATTTCTGAACGTATTGGCAAAAGCATTCAAAACCCATCTCTTCAAACATCATCAAGTATTTTCAAATCTTCTCATCAAGTTTGACAGACAAACATTAACGAAAACCATACCAAGGCCTGCATACTCGGCTTTGCTCTTTCTTTCTACTAGGTGAAGTTGTCCTTGCCTACGGTCTATTCTAGAAGCTTCTTGGTGTCACATCTATCCCTCTTAAATCTCTTTGAATGAAAGGATATCCCAAAGTTATAGGTCAGAAAAGTCAAAATCAAATGAAATTCAAAGCACCAAGCGAACAAAATATTTTATTTTACACACTTCTTTGCCCCATCAACCTTCGGTGATAAGCCCACATCTCTTACTGGTGGTGTGAGGTTGGGAAAGGAAAGAAGTGCCCTTACTCACCTATATCTTGCCTTTGGTGACAAACCCATGCTTCTTACTAGTGGCATGAGGTAGGGTGTAGGGGTCCAGTCACACAAATGAACAAATATTGGTATGCTAAAAACACAAATCAAATTCTATTAAGGGAAAACAAATATCCAAATTCCAAAGAGATCAAATCCTCAAAACCAGATTTTGTCAACCGGGTTGCCATTTATGAATCTAAGTCTAGATAAACTAGAAAGTGAGTGGCCTTCTAAGCTTGGTGGTAGTTCTGAGTAGGGTAGGTGTGTAGGTCTAAACTTGGTTTCTGTTACTAGTTTGTCTATCTCTCATCATTCCATTCAATCAAACTCATACAACTTGTGCCCTTCCTAACTCTTGGTGTTGAGCCCTCACATCTTACTAGTTGCGTGGATTTGGGAATGGGGTAAGTTCATCTCTTTATCACTATGCATTCGTCACGTTTTGCCAACATAGCAATAAATTACAAACATTTCCCAAAGATTTCAAAAGTTCAGTACTACCATATGTTAGTATCATCTCGTATCAGCATTACAACAAGCATACAAAGTAAGACATCCTGTTTACCATCATTTGTTATCCATCGCATACATTCGAAAATATGAACACAAATATTCTAAAAAAATCTAAGTACACATATGGAAATGAGTCATGAAATTCTAGATGCCAAGATTCGGATCCAAAAAGAGATACATATATATATATATATATATATATATATAAATCAAGGTTCATATACAATGCCATCATGCACTAGGCATGGTAAAAACACTCAATGTACCCAAAAGTACAAAAACACTCA